>RJWJ010000836.1:0-171573 GCA_004363605.1 Indri indri
TCTGAGTTGTAGTTAATAAAAATGTTCATCGACTGCAGAATTTTCTAGATGCGCTTTGAGGAAAATGTTTTTAGGACTTTCTCATTCTTCTTAAAATATTAGCTACTGACAAAAAAAAAAATATTGAAATAGAGATTTAGGTTTTTAAGAAGGAAGCTCAAAATAATCCATGCAAATTTAAAAAATATTAGCTTATATCTCCATATAATTGATTTTATTCATAGTTTATCTTTCATCACCAAAACTATTAAATTAAAATGAAAATTTCACAGATTTCTAATTATTTTAAATATTTAGAGATGCTGTGTTTAAAAATTGTCACATCTCTTGTAAAAAGACTGTGAGATCAACACATTACACCGAAGACGTGTTTTACCAATTTTTTTTTAATCAAATATACTGCCCAATGCCCATACACAGTATGAACACTTCAGTTCTTAGAATTAGTCAGAACCAATAATAGACTTAATTTATTAATTGTAGTAAGATAGAATAGTTTTTAAGAGAGTTTTGAAAATGAATGTCATTTGTCTGTCATTCCATTTTTTTCAGTCTTCCTCTATTTCGACCAACAAAAGACAGAGTCTTACTCTGTCACCCCAGGTAGAGTGCAGTGGTGTGATCATAGCTCACTGCAACCTCAAACTCCTGGGCTCAAGCGATTCTCTTGCCTCAGCCTCCTGAGGGTTGCAGGTGTGTGCCACCACACCCGGCTAATTTTTTCTACTTTTGCTAGAGACAGGATCTTGCTCTTGTTCAGGCTGGTCTTGAACTCTTGACCATCTCCTGCCTGGGACTCCCAGAGTACTAGGATTACAGATGTGAGCCACCACACATGGCTGGTCTATGGTTAAACATCACTGAAAATGTGCCATAATATTATCATAAATGATCCAAGTTGTTTTAAAGAGTAATACAACCCACACTACTACGTTATTTGGAGCTCTGTGTATTGTTATGACGCCACTGGATTTGCTTCAAACAAGTGAAGACCTTCCTAGGGTAGCAGTTAGTCCTTTGCTGATTACCTTAATTTTAGCATTTGAAGGCATTTAACAATCACTTCTTTGAAAAAGGAATTTCAGCCACTGATTCACAAAGCTGTGATTCTTCAAGTGTTATTGTCAGTCTCACTGTATCATGCATTTTAGGCTGTAGTTTTAAATTTTATGAAACATAAAAAGGCTGTTTTCCTTTCTCTTTAAAATGCATTAAAATTACCATATGATGTTTCTAGGATTCAGTGTTTTATGCATAACTATATTCAAAGTACTTCATAGACTAGGAGCTGACATTTGGGAAAACCAGTTTGAAAGATGACTGCCATAAGCACATTGGAACTCTTATGTACTTGATCTTAAGATCAAATTATAGTTTCACTTTCCCATGAATAATTGGGTTTATATCAAATATAGGACAGTCAATTGCCATCTAAGGATGAGAAAGTCTGGGAAACTACCTAAGGGAAAAATATCTTTTTAATAATGAAAACATAAAAATTTAGCAGCTCTTTCGTTCTTTATAAAGGGCTTAGACTCAGATTGCCTTTGTCTCCCATAAGAAACGTGCAGTCAGACTATGGGAAATCTTGATACTCTGAATTAATCTAAACTGGCTATCCATGTGTTCCCCCCCACAAAAGGAAAGCGTAAGCTTTCATTAAAGTGGAAGAAATCTGAGAATAATTATAATAAATTACATTTGTGTTCCATATTACTCATATACTTTATTTAATTTTAATGTATCAACTTTTATTTGATTTTTATCCTTACTTATTCATTAATGATGTATTCAACAAATGACAAGTGCCAAAATTTTGGATATGTTTTGAAGGAAGAACTCACGGAATTTGATAACTAATTTTATACACTAGACACTAAGAGAATGAAATGGAGCGTGACTCCAAAGTCTTTGGTTTGGGGTACTGGAAGGGTGAGTTGTTCTTGCTAAGATGTGGAAAACTGGAGGGAATACATTCAAGGCTGGAACAGCAGATGTTTTATTTTTATGAGGTAACTTACTAGACATATCAGTGCAGATGTTGAGCAGGAAGTTGGAGTGGTAGAGGCTGGAGATAAAATTTGGAGTCATCAGTGTGTAGATTTTATTTTATTTTTTGCATTTAGTGTTATGTTTTTTTGTGGTTATATCTCAATGACACTATGGACACTAAAATTTGAATTTCATATAATTTTCATGTGTTATGAAATGTTATTCTTCTGATTTTTTTCAATCATTTAAAAATGCAAAGACTATTCTTAGTTCGCAGCCATACAAAAACAGGTGGGAGGTTGTTAGGCCATAGTTTGCCAACTCTTGTTTTAGACTATGAAGATAGTTACCAAACATTTATTAAATCTCATGGGAGATAACATTCAATTTGAAAGAATATCACATGATAACATTAACAACCAATTAAACACAAAAATGGCCCTAGTCTTTTGAAAAATAATTTATTTCCATGTTAGTCTATTGCTCTATGCTGGAGTTACTGAGTTATTAAATGAAGTGAACATGTATATGAAATTCCAAGTGATAAAAATTATCTCAGACTTGTTTAAAAGCTATTAGCCTTCATCAGTGTTATGTTTTATTTTTGGTATTTATTTCAATTTATATATCTTTATTATATCTTTATTATTTCCATAATAGCAAATGATCCTTTATTTGTAGCAGTTATACATTTCCTTTTAAAATATTAAGCAAAAAATTAGATATTTAAAAACAGTAACAGAAATGTGGTATACAGATTTGGCAAAAAATTGATATGGTGATTTTCCAGCCAAACTGATTTCTCTCACTAGAAGGTAGAAAGTATGTTTCTATTAAAATGGCCACTGCTAAAAATATCAAATGCTGACCAATGTAGTGGCCTAAGTCATAATGATACTGGTGATTTATGGAACATAAAGTTCAGAGGTAGATGTTTTAGAGTTGGTTTAAAAACTCAATAATGTCACCATGGACCTGAGCTCTTACAGCCATTCATAGTCCTCAGCATGTTGGCTGTTGTCATTCACTGTGTCCCACCGTGGTCCAAAGATGACTCCCTCAGCTCCAAGCACCATAATATCCTTCAGCAGTTGTCTTCAAAAGCAGGAAAGAAGAGATAAAAGGGGGTTCTCCTCATGAGCCTTTCCTCATGGGCTTCTCCCCGGTAACCAGGGTGGGAAATACTTCCCAGAAGCCCCTTACTGGCCTGGCATCACATGACTGCTCCTGGCTGCAAGGGATTCTGGGAAAGCAAAGAACTAGCCAGATTCCTGTGGGTAGAAATGGGATGGTCTCAATATTTGTGGAGCTCAGGGTGGAAGTACAAAATGACAAATAAAACATTTCCTAATCCCTTATTCTGAAAGATACACCTTCCAAACCACTTGGAAGATCAGGTGTGAATTTGGAGTTCTTCTACTTCTAGGAGTTCCGTACCAGGGTGTGGCTCCTGGCTCATAGCCTATCTTCCTTCTCATCCTACCTCCAGCCAGATCCCATAGCACGTGAGGCCTCACACACAGGCATGTGGACACTCCATCCCACACATCCAAGCTCCTTCTATGTCTCCTGCTACCAGCCAGCCACCCCTTGGCCAGTCCTCAAACCTAGGAATGTGGTACTGGCTACAACATAGGAGAATGGGTCAAGGTAGAATTTATTTCCCATGAGACTGGCTAAGATAATGGGATTTAGGGTAGATACGGAAAATGAGAGGACCAGAGACTATAACCATGGGGCACTCTAACTTTCAGAGATCTTAGAAATGCAGAATCTGCAAAGTAGATTTCAGGAGGCCCAGAGATAGGAAGAAAGCTAAACATCCTGGGAGCTAGGTGAATCAACTGAAAAGATCATCCTTCTGTATGTCTAAGCTCAGAAAAAGTTGTAAAAAATCAAGTTTAATATTCTACTGTTAATATGCTACTGTGGATATATCTATATAATGAAAATTTAATGAAGTGTTATGAAAATGGGAACATTTAATTATTGTAATTCATCTGTCCCCATATTCTTTGTGAGATAGAACTCACTCTAGTGTTTAGAATTGCTCTTATTTATGGCCTTTAAAAATTAGCGGAAGGATCTAACTATGATTTGGGGTTAAAATTTTTTAAACTAACTTTTTTTATCTTTTTGTTCACTTTTAAAAGGTAATTGCTGTTTATTCCCCTTTGATTTTAAACTTTTGAATAAAGGTACAAAAACAGGTACATATATTCAAGCAGTATCTTATTTAGTCCCAGCTGTCAAAATTGAATTTCATGCACTCTGGGTGAAACTCGAAAATATCCTAAAATAACTTCATAAACTTTTTAATGTATTTCATTTAATGCAGTTTCGGCTCATAAACAATTATACAAGGAATGGGATTTGGACCTATAGATTCTAAATGTAAACAAAGAAAAGATTTCCTGTCTTAGCCATCACTAGATTCATGCTGAGACCCCTCTAACAAAAGACAGATTAACAATAGAAAAGCATACAAATTTATGTAAGTTTTACATGATATAAGAGCCTTCAGAAATGGAGACCTAAAGAAACAGGTAAACTTGTACATTTTTTGTAGTAAGTTTGATGAAGAAGTGGATAGATGTGGAGAAATATGATTGGAGGATTCAAGGGTATGATTTAATGGTAATAAACTGGGGGAAATTTAGCAAGGCCTGTTTGTTCAGATTATTCTTGGTGTCTCTGTGTCTTAGAGGATAAGACCCTTTCTTTTGAGTACAGAACAGTACCTCTGGAATGTCCTGCTTCTGCTATATTCTCAAATGCCTAGAAGCCATATTTGGGGGTAGCGTGTCTTGAACTCTAGCAAATCACTTTATAATGATTTCTGAAAAAATCATTGCCAATGTTTACCCGGTTATTACTTAAAGTCATAGTTCTTCAAAGTCTTAGGTGGAAAATATGATTTATTCCAAAGACTGAGTGAAGTACACATGAAATCTCATTGATAATGTAATATTTTGACTTTAAAGAGTTTGCCTTGGTTATTATAACCAGAACCAACTATAAGTGCATTTTTTTCTAACATAGCTTTCTTTAAAATAATACAACTGATTTTAAATTGGGGAATTTATTTAGTACAATGATTATATGTATGAAAATTGACCAAATTTGGCTGATTTTTAAAATTTGTTAGGAGAGAGTTTGAATAAATGATGTTAGGCCAAATGGCTTTTGTCTTCCAAATTTAATTCAAGCCAGGTTTCAAAAGCTTCTTGGAGATATTTAAAATAAAATTTTGCAAGTAATTTAAGTTAAAAATTACGTTGTATTTTGAGTCACATACTGAAAGGAAAAATTTAGTCATAGATTGTGAAATAAAGGACAGGTATCCCTGGTTCTGCCCTCATATCAACTCTTAATTGCTGTACTCAATTAAACACCAATTTGAGATTTTAAGTGTTGTACCTATTTGGAAAAAGTGTGCCAAATAATAAGTGAAATAGTTAATTTATTCAAGTTTTACTATATGCTAGGCACTATTCTAAGGTCTTTACATATGTTAATTTATTTAATCTTTGCAATAATCCATTCAGGTTTCTGAGAGGTTCATTAACTCACCTCAAGACTTCACAGCTAGTTAACTACAGAACCAGGATTTCAAGTCTGGCTTCAGAGTCCTTTTCCTTAACCATTACCACACATACTATCATAACATAATGCATACCTGTAAATATATTATGTGTGTAATTCTAAGAGATTTTTATTTCGGCAGACATCAGATCATTTATAGCGCACACTCAAGATGCTTTAAATCCTGATATTGACTGGATTATAATAATCATTAAGGGAACTGTGATTAAAACCTATGATTATTTTAATATTTTAAAAATTTGATCTATAAAATCTAGCTAGCAAAATATTATTATTAGGTGTCTTCATGTCACAGCAGTCTTGTGAGGATTAGAGATAGAGATTTCAGAGTTATTAGTATTTAAAGTGAATTACTCGGTGAAGCCACCCAAGAAGAATGTTGTTCTGGTAAAGATGACTCAGAAAAGTCAATGAGGTAAACGTGAAAACATGATGTCATGGAAGCCAGAACTCAAAGGGAGCAGCAGCTAGGGGATGAGTTCAGGAGCTGTATAAGAAACCGAGAGGTCTGCGCAGTGCACCAATACACTTGGAACTGTCAGATGGCTTCTCTTTTTTCAAGGAAATCGGCACTATTCAGCTGAAGGAGTTGCAGTGGGAAGGAAGTTTCAGGCTAAAGGATGATACGAAATATTCCTCACGGAAAACAGGAAAGCATATGTACTGGGGAAGTGTTATTGGCATGTCAGACATGGTTCGGTGTCATTAGAGATTTGTCGTCATGAATTTAGCATGTCGTCAGCAATTTGGGGGGCGTGTGTTTTTCTCCAGCAGTTTTCAACTACCCCAACGTGTGGAGTGTTTTCAAATCATTGAAAAGGAAAGAGGTTGTAAGAAAGTAAGATTTCGCAGGATCTTGGCTGGTCAAGGAGGAAAGTGTCAACATGAAGCAGGTGATGTATGGCAACAAGGTAGAGAGAGAAACAGAGGTGGTCTAGGGATGTTAGCAGAGAAAAACAAGAAGGAATGGAGGAGGGTACTAAATATCCCATGGCAGGAACCTCAACGCAGCTGGGAATTTTTACAGTGGAAAAATGAATTGGCAATGGCGTTTTTACCACCTGAGACATGGGAAAGAATCAGTAACTTGAGTTTGCGTGCTGTTCAGGGAAAGCACTGTCCGCAGAAGAAAATTGTACTTAAAGCAGTAAAATATAGAAACAAGCAAAAATGTAGTTTAGGATGTAAGGGAACTGGTTGATTTTGGACTGTGAGTTCGAAAGGGCAGGCTGTAGTTTTGGGGAAAGAAAAAAAATGGTAGAAAATGAGATTGGATTAAGGGTCTATAAAAATGTCAGAAGAAAGGAAAGAATAGCCTGTATTACAACTTTTAACAGTTTTGTTGTCCAAATTCGTTGCTTAATATCTCCGTGCAGTCACTTACCATCTTGGACAATGGAATCCCACTCATTTACTGTAGAAAAGTCCCCTAGGTGGGTGAGAACACTCCTTGTGCTTTCTTTGCCTTGCTGAAACACATGTTCTCTCCAAATTTCAAAAAAATGCCATGATACATAAATCTTAAGAACCATGGCTGAGGCTATTTAATTTTACCCCAATTCATAAAAGGAGACAATTGCTCTTTGTCTGAAGGTACTACACAGATGATCACAGATTGGCATATTAATTGTCACAATGGTTAATGAACTACACAAATGGATTGCTTAATTTATCACCATGCTTTAGGATGATTACCAATTTTCTCTAATTTCATGTGAGTACCTCTCCTGTAAGCAAAAACAATAAGGCACAGACCCTTTCAGACTTTAGCTGTTCTCATTCTCCTAATTTTCAGGAGTGGTTTGCAAGAGGAGTGTTACTTTATTATAAAATGATATTTTTTTTCTTTATCTCATTTTAAAAGTGCTGAAAGTGTACAAGTCAGAGTTACCTTAGATAAAAGACTGTATTCAATCATTGGATTTGTAATTAAAATGTGCAGACAGTACAGTAGAGTGTTAAGCATCTTGAGCTTTTCAGTCCACGCTTGAGAACTTCCTAATCCAATTTTCTCTTGGCCGAGTCCCAATTGTTGTTGGGTTTTTCCACTACATACAATTATGTATTTTTAAAAAGTCTGTCATCAAAGCCCCTGGCGCTTTTATAACTGTGCCATTTGAGTATGCATTCTCGAACGCTCTGGATTGTGGCCCATGAAAGTTGATATTTTAAACCAGAGACTTCAAAGTGCAAACACAAAAATCCTCTCTGTTCCAGAACTGAGATTGATAGTCTAAGGCTGGAATTTAAAAATCTTTACCTCTGAGATTAAGAAAATAAGCCATGAGCAGAAAAAGTAATAATTTATTTGAAAAAATATTGATAGTATTGGATAGTAATATATTACACTACCAAGATATGACTCTAAGGTGGCGTGTTTTTTTGTCATAGTCAATGTCATTGCAGGTCTGCAATTTTTCTGCCTTCATTGAATTTATTGCATCTTGCTTGATTAGTTGTAGAAAGGTTTCTAAAATTGCCAGATCTCCTGTTTGGTAACTTTTACGAATGTGATATAATGCAACATCTCACTTAATACTGACAGGAACCTTTCAGTAAAATTACTATGCCCATTTGTTTCTACTAGATTTTCTATCTTTTTTAAAAGAGGGTTTAATTTTTTTTTTTTTTTTTGGAATACTAGAAATGCGTTTATTTTTTCTTTGAATTCTTTATTTTGGAAATATTCCAAACTACAGAAAAGTTGAAAGAAGACCTCCATGAATGTCTTCGTACCCTTCACTTAGATTCACCAGCTGTTGATGCTTCGGGTCCATTTTTTTTTTTCTGTTAGCTTTCCTGTCCTTTTTTTTTTTTTTTTTTTTTTTTTTTTTTTTTTTTTTTTTTTTTTTTTTTTTTTTTTTTTTTTTTTTTTTTTTTTTTTTTTTTTTTTTTTTTTTTGTCTCTTTTACTTACTGATACACATTCGAATGCTTTTGCCATTGCAAATACCTTCTTCCAGTTTGTCACCTCTCTGTAAATTTCTCCTTTATTACAAATATATAATTTATAATATATAAACTCAAACCATCAAATTTTTCCTGTATGGTATACACTTCTAAGGTCTTTTAACAGAAATTCTTTTAAACCCAGAATTAAAAAAAAATGTATTTTTCCTTCATTTCCTTTCATTTTCTATACTGTCTTTCATTTGTCTTAGATTTTTACAATTCACATTAAGGTCTTTAATCTCTTTGGAGGACATTTTGTGTTCTTTATATAATGAGCCAAGTTTACAACATCATTTGCTAAGTAATCCGTCCTTTCTCTGCAGATTTGTGTTGCCATACTAGCCTACATTAAATCTGTTTCTGTGCTCTTTCCTGTTGCATGGGTATACTTTATATACCTCTACCATTACCACATAATTACCAGAACTTGCTTAATATCTGGTAGGGTGAGCCTCTTATTTTGAACATCTCTTGCAAAATTCTTAGCTACTTGTGGACTTTTATTATTCCTTTATATAAATTTTAGAATCAGTTCATAAAATTTTTCTAATATATTCCTCTTATTTTAATTAGAATTGCATTAAATATATAGATTAAGTTGGAAGAACTGATGTCTTTATGAGTTTAAGTCATATCATCCATACAACTGTATCTCTTTATGTCTTGAGAATTATATCCTTTTATAGGTGTTTAAGATTGATAATATCGGATATTAATATATTACATATACCAAGATGGGACTCTAAAGTGGCACATTTTCTTTGTGATAGTCAAGGTCATTGCAGTTCCTTTCAGACTTCCATTAAGAGCCATTCATTCTTTGCTAGGTTAATTCCTATCTAAATTCTTTTTGTTTTGGTGCTATTGTGAAAGATGGCTAATTTCCCATTGATTTTCTAGTTTTCTATTGCTGAATAGGAGAATGATATTGATTATTGCATGTCGATAAACTTATTGAACTCTATTAATATTTCCAACAATTTTCTCTCAGTTCATTTGCATTTTATATGGAAATGATGTCATATTCAATTAATAATTTTATAATTATCTCTATACTTCTAAGCCTAATACCAGGTAATTTTTTTTCTTATCTTACTTGATCGGGACCACAAGTACTATGTCGAGGAATTCCAAGGATCCTTGTTTTGGTCCCAATATTAAGAATATGTGTATTTTAAAGTTTTTCTGTTAAAACGATATTTGCGATGGATTTTTAAAAAATAAATAATTCCACCAAGTCAAGGAAACTATAGTCCCAGTTTTATAAGTTGTTTTGTGTTTTCATGAAAAATGCTAAACTCCATTATAGTTTTTCTTCATTTACCTGGAATTTTTTTCCCATTACACTATTCACGTGGTAAATGACATGATACATTGATTTAACTCTGGGATAAATCTTAATTGATCATGATGTTTATGTACCTTTATATTTTGTTATTTAATAGCTTATTTAATACTTTTAACTAAGTTCTTGAGTAAAATATTCTTAAAATTTATTTTTTGTCATCCTTACCTAGAAAATTATAGTAGACTTAAAAGTTTTTCTTTTTTTTGGTTAAGGCTGACTTACATTTTTAAAAAGGATTATTGTCACTTGAGTATTATATAGAACTTATTTGTAAAATTGTGAGGGGCTTGATCCAGTTTTTTGAGACAGAGCAGTAGATGAATGGTTGTTATATATTCATATGCATATATGTATATTTTATTAGTTATTGATATCCAGTTTAACTTCATTATCATCAGAGAATACACTCAGCTTGATAGAGATTCTCAGTATTTTATTGGGGCTACCCTTTGACTTAAAATTTGTTATTTTGTGATTTGAAGCTTTATATGTATCTACAAACATAAAATTGGATTTATTTATTATATTGCTTAAATTTTCTATAACATTTTAAAATATTTTTCTCATTGACATCATGTTAAGAAGATTATGTTTAAATTCCTAGTAATAATTTTAGTTAGGAACAGTTACATCTAATCAGGCTTCTGTATCTGTATTAAAAGCAGAATTGAGATAAGATCCTGAGTCCTTATTAGGTCCTCTCACTGCCCAAGTAGTAGCTCTTGTGCGCCAGCTGTGCAGAGTGATTTTTTTCAAATTCTTTATCAGAAAATTTACAGCGGACTTTCAGTGTTCTATATGAATGACAAATGAAAGAATTCAAAGTGTACTTCAAAAGCTCCTACTAATTGATATCCTTCTAAGGGCCATAAGACTATTCTTTCCTTGGGTCCATTCAACTCTAAAAAGATCTCAGGGAGATTATTTTATTTATTGTGGAGGTGAGTAAACTCAGGCTTATAAAGGACAAACTTCTTCCAGAATTAGATAAACCTTGCCGATTTCCTACTGTGTTGCATACCTTCCTTAATTCCATTTAGGAATCGTTAGTACGTACGGAAGTATTTTAAATACTCAGTCATGCTTTTCTTGTGTTTTAGTAGTTCTTATAAGCAGTTTATAATGAGCTGTTTATTCACGGAAGAGATATGATGAATGTTTCTGTTGCAAGTTGGTTAAAAGAGAGGTGATGATACCATATGGTATGAGAAAGAGTATAACAGAAATTCAACCAGTCAAAGCACATTTGGCAGGGATAACAAAAAGTTATTTCCTGACTTCGTTTACTTAAATCAAAAGTTTGTGCATCTTCTAAGTTGAAAAAAGAAATCCTAAGAGTAAGTAATATATTGCTTAAAGTACTTCATCTCTTTACATAACAATGACCATATTTTATCAGCCCTGTAGTCACAGGTTCTAAAAAATGAGTGAATTCTCAGACCAAAATAATTGGGCGTGCAATAGCAAACCAGGAAATACTGTGAATTTTAATTATAAGTATCAGTAAATAAAAGATGTCAACTTGTTGATAATATTTTATGGCTCTTGAAATGTTACTGACTAAAGCAACAGTTTTCATTGATTATAAAATAAAAACTATTAGAAATAAAAATTTCTATGTATAGATATTTGATTTTTCCTAACTTCAGACTTATCTGATTCATAAACGGTACATTAATGCTTAAAAATGTAATATTGGTGTTTTGCTTTCAAATCTGCAATATTGTTATGGGGACATGAAGCTTGAGAATGAAAATGTTTATGATATATTCTAATGCATTTATTTCATTTATTTGGTACATTTCATTCTCCTTTTAATGAATTTCCTATTAACAAAAGTAGGAATGTAGCTATTAGTGGTAATATTTAAATAGCAATAAAATTCATAGTTGAAATATAATAATCTTCTCTGTTTATAATTTTTACATTTATATTATCTGACTTTCATGTTTTTCTAAGAATTTGTAATATCTTTAATACTTATTGATTTATTCTATGACCATAAAGAAACATTGTTCATTTTCACTCAGAACTGTTGAATTAAATTTTAAATTTTCCTGTTAATCTTCCTATAGTGGTGAACAAAGAGATAATTGAATATAATAGCATAATTTCAGGATGATACAGTCTCACTAGCATAAAATTCATTTGAAAGAAATATAAAGCCATCAGGATTTCTATCATAATATAACCAATTGATTGAGCATTTTCAATATAATGGGGTATAAACATGAAATTTTTAACTTTTCTCTGATCCCTAATCTTCTAGCTATGCTATCTTAAATATCTCTTAACCAATGGGTAGCAGATCACTTACTGCTATCTTAGATAGATGTCGCAATGTTGCCAGTCTATTCTGGTTATTAAATGTCTGACCAATTTGAAACTTGAATAATATATCCCATTTAAAGCATCCTTCCTCCATTGCCTGCTAAGATTTGTGTCCAGGGGATAAATATTAAAAAGTGTGTCTTCTTCTTTCTACTATTTCATATATTCCATGAACAGTAGAATCCTAAAATGGCCTTATTTTTACCCAATAAAGACTAGGAACACCTGGGTTCGTAGTATGGCAAAGCAGTGTCTCTTAGGACCTGTGTGGGTCCTTTAGCTCGTATTGCTGCTGACTTCTTGTAGAATATGAGTTGCTGAATCTTCTCAGTCCTGTTTGGGAGCCTCATTGTTGGTTGAGGGGCAACAGGGAAAGCCCATGCAATACACAGATGCATTCATATTTATTACCTGTTTTTTATTCCATGAAGAATAATTCTACCTTGAGAAATTTACTCACATTACCTTTGTCGTTCCTATAGTAACTCAAATGAAATTTAAAGGAGGAAAGTCTTTATTCCTTTGATATAATTAGTTTTATAGCAGGGAGCGTAAATTCAGCTGCATACTGAAACTAGAAATGTTGGGAGACAAGTCAGAATGTCTATATACATCATGATAGCTCTTCAAGTCACTGTTAAGCATGCAGTTCACTCGCCAACATAAATTAGCTAATTCTCCAGCAATTTCATAGGATCTCAGAATGTATGAATCTTGAAGCTGATAGTATTCACAATTCTGCCAAAATCATTTTTTTAAATTTATTGTGGCTTATCAATGACCAGATATTTTGACTTGGGGAAAAAACTTTCAAACATGCCTCCTGTTGCTCCCTTTACACCAAACCTTACCCATCCCACTATTTAAAAAATATTCTGTATTATCTAGATAGAATAGAAGGGAAAGTTTTAAACTATTTAAATAATTTGTCTCCTTTATATCTTGAATTTCAGATAATTCCTTCAAAAATAATATCAAAACAATAATCTATTTTTAATAACTCTAGAAGTCAGAAAAAGAACATTCTATAGCTAACTTGATTCATTCTTGTTATTTCTGTCCATACTTCCGTCTATACTGACAATTTGAGCCTTTGTATCATAGCTTTAACTTATCCATTAATTTTGGTTAAGAAACCTGTCTTCTTTAAAATGTACTTTGAGCTAAGCCTCCATGAAACTAGACTTTAATAGACCTTTTGTGTGCTTTGCAATTGTTATAGATTGTATGTATAATTACTGCCAATCTATGCAGAGACCCCTAAAAATTCCGATCCATTCTAATGTTGACTTTTAAGATAATTTTATGAAATTAGTGTTTAAATAAAGTTTTAGACGTTAGTAAGAATAAAATATTTGACAAAAGAAAAATAGGGTTTAATGAAGAGTGTCTTTTCTCATTCGTCTTGAAATTTGTATGTGTGAGATAATTTACTTAATTTTTAATAAGTCACCACTATTATAAGATAGCCTTATAAGTTCCTGTTAACATCTGCCAGGAGCATTTTAGGCCTTTGCGTGTGCCTATTTTTATAAAATCTTAAAATAACTGCAGGGGAAGTGTTTTAGTCATACCATCTGAAATGGGATTTTGTTTAAATAGACTTTCATTGGTAAATCAGGATAAAAATTATTCAGCTTTAGAAACTAGTTCTGTAGATCTGCTTTTTAGAATTAAAAAAAAAAAAGGTCAACAGCATATAGCTTTGCCACCTTAACTGATGGCAACATTACCATCAATTTAATTTGTATTTGGTGGAGACTCATTAGTAAACTAGATTTTCTAAGCCAAAAGAATATCTGACAAAAAATAATAGAAGGCACTGACATATTGTAGGTAATCTTTAGTGATGTTTGGACTTCAAAACCATTGTATGTTATTTGTATCAATCTGAAGGTAAAATTAAATGCTTTATTAATTGCACAAACTAAGCCACTGTAAAAAATACTCTAAGAATATGAGAGTCTGGAAGTAGGCATTCCAAATCTAATACATCTTCTCCACATCAATAAGCAGCTTCCATTTTGGTGTCTAAGGCTTTACTGTCACTTTCTCCCAGCCAAAGGGGAGACCAATTCCAATCCTCTAATTGGCAAGACCCAGAAATGTCAAAGTTCACTTCTGTGCACATCCTGGTAGACACTACTTCAACACATGGCTACAGCAAACTATTAATATATCAATGAAGCTGAAGTTACTATTGTCTTTGTTATTGGGTGGAGCACCTGGTCCTTACAATTGCCAGCGAAAACTGCTAAATTGAACCCTGCTATCTCTTTTTCGATATTTCATATTAAAAGCAAAACATATGTCACTTCAGCTATAATACAATCTTTGTTTTTTAATTTTTAAAAACATTTATGCAGTACAGTGATGGAGAACAAACCACTGGGTGGGAGGGAGGGGAGATGGGGAGACGGAGGTTAGAGGATACAAAGTAGCAGATACGTAGGATGAACAATTCTGGATATCTAATGCACAGCATAAGTACTAGAAGTAATAAAATTGAACTGTATGTGGGATTCATGCCAAATGAGTAGATTTTAGCTGTTCTTGCCACAAAAAAACAAAACAAAATGTGTAACTATGTCACATGATGGCTATGTTACTTTGCTTCCCTGTAGTAACCTTTTTACTATCTATGTGTATCATAGAGCATCATGTCATATACCTAAATATAAACAATGAAATTTATTTTAAAAGCATTTGCATACCTTAATACAATTTTGTAGAGCATTTTGGCATGTATTCCTATATGCTAACCTCCGTAACTTTCTTTGACATTGTGCAATACATATTAAGGTAGAAAGGGTTATTCCAATCATGAACTTAGCATCACAGATGAAATATATTGATGAAATGTGAATGCATATAATAATAGAATTAATATGATATGTTTTATAACTTTTTGATATTAATATAAGTACAGGAGTTTCTCTCTAGGCATGTTTTACAACTGTTATATATCACCACTTCTTACAAATTCTTCTCTTTTTATCTTTCACACATCCATGGCATTGTATAAATATCTCTCAGAATTTCATTTGTTGGCTTAAAATTCTCTTTTAATTTTCTAGTTGAGCACTGTCCAATGGAACTTTCTGTGATGACAGAAATGTTCTAGGACTCCCCTGTCCAGTATGGCAGCCACTGGCTATGTGAAGCATTTGAGTACTTGTAATGTGACTAGTGTGACTGAGGACCTGAATTTTAAACTGTATTTAATTTTAAATTTAAATAGCTACATGTGGCTAGTACTCGCCATAGTAGACATACAGTTCCAGTCACTCTCTGCTCCATCTACCAACTTATTTCAATCACATCTATTTTACTGCATCATTTTACTCCTGAAGCATCCTCAAATGAATTTAAGTAGTCAACGTTTATATATTTGCTGTTTTATTCTTTGCGCAATTTTATACTTTCAATGTCACTTTAGTTTTGTTTTGTTTTTTTTTTTTTTGAGTCAGAGTCTGGCTCTGTTGCCCTGGCTAGAGTGCCATGGTGTCAGCCTAGCTCACAGCAACCTCAAACTCCTGGGCTCAAGTGATCCTCCTGCCTCAGCCTCCCGAGTAGCTGGAACTACAGGCATGTGCCACCATGCCTAGCTAATTTTTTCTGTATATGTATTTTTAGTTGTCCAGATAATTTCTTTCTATTTTTTAGTAGAGACAGGGTCTCACTCTTGCTCAGGCTGGTCTCAAACTCCTGACCTTGAGTGATCCACCCACCTCGGCCTCCCAGAGTGCTACGATTACAGGCGTGAGCCACCGCGCCTGGCCATGACTTTAGTTTTAAACAGTCTAATAATAACAACAGTATGTCATATTTAGTGAGCACATCATGTGTTAGACACCGTTCTGAGCGTTTTATACATAATAAATCTTTTATCATCACAAGAAACTTACATTATAATTATCACTATTTCATAGGTGTATAAACTGACACAACCATAGGTTAATTAATTTTTGCCTAAGATCAAATATGTGGGGTAAGTGCCTGATTTAGGATGCAAACCCCAGGCAAACTGGCTTCAAATACCATTCTTTGCTATTCCATCATTCTGGAGAGTGAGTTTTTATCAGTGGTTCTCTTTATTAAAAATTCATCACAGTTGGGACCTTTCTAAGAGCTTTATTTGTGTATGCATAATACAGGCAACTCGATTGCCTCTGGTAAGACGGAAGAGAAAAGAGCAGACAGTTTTTCTTCCTTTTTTGTTCCATCACGATTCTCAGAGCAGAAACTGTAAAAATATGATCCAAAATGCCTGCTAACTAATCTTTACTAATTTGATATTACAATCTTATTTTATCAGAATGATACTGAATAAATCAGTAAATATAAGTGACAAAAAGTAGATGCTGTATGTTTGCTGCTATTACCACAAAAGATTATTGAGGTTTTTTTTTTTCTCATACACTAACAGAGTTTTAAAGTAGTCAAGATTGATTATTTTCAAAGGGCTATAATGTTAAGATTTAACTCAGGTCAATCATCTGCAAGTTAAAATTGCTTAGAAGCGTACTGTCCATAATTAAGTAATCTTACCTACTAATATTACAGAATAAGGATACCTTTAGACGACATGAAATCTGTCATTTTAAGCATGCCCCCAAGCCTTTTCCAGATTGCTCATAAAATTTCTCATTCTCTAGAGAAATGTGATCTCTAAGAAATAAATGTCTCTGTCAACTCACAAGTAATATGAGCACATGATGAAAAAATGGAATTTTTGAATCTCATAAGGGATATTGCAATATTGTAAAATTGATTTTATTCCTTGTTATATGAGTTCTCATGGTCATTTTAGGATTTACTTTCTGGATCTAAAGGGTTATGATTCCTTTCAGCGAGGTGGGGGATGGAGGCCTTTGGGGAGCAGGAGAATATTTTTCATATGAAATTCTTTGTCAGAAAATGCTAATGTTGGTGTTCTTGTCTTTATGTCTATGCATTCTTTAGCTATGAGGATAACAGACCCTTCATCAAGTAAGAATGACCTGAATGGCTGATAAATTCCATTTATCAGTGTGGTCCCATGAACCAGCTGTCAGATCAGTACTGAAAAATCATTAGAGCTTCTGTCATTCACATTGAGGCAGAAGAGCAAACTGTGCAGGAAAATAATCTGGCATACAACTTAACACGCAGAATAAATATGCTGCGGGCGTATTGCCAAAAAAATTCTGCTTCACAAACTCTGTTAATTGGATATCACCTGAATTCAGTGCCACAGCAATAGCGATTTCCTGTGGTACAGACTTGTCTTGCTTTTGATAGCTTTCTCCTTTCAATGTGATGTGTTCCTTGTGCTGCATATGTCCGCATTTCTGTTGTCTGTTTGGGCATCATTCATCTAAAATTATTTTGTGATTCAGTCGTATATCTTCAAAACGATCTTATGGGTATGAAACTACCCAATTACAATTGCTATTAACTAATCGCTATATTAAATATCCAATAAAGCAAAAAATGCCTCCTTGAAAAGTTAAATTTTACGTATGCAAAATTATCCCTTTCAAATTTGACACCTGTCACTTGGTTAGTGGTCTAATTATTTATTAATCTATTTAAGTTTGTGAAACAAAGCTACAAGTCTGTACTAATCTAATAAAATAATATTTGGGCATTTTTCCCATGTATATTTTAAAATTACAAGTCCTGCAAGAATAAATTAAGATTGGCAACCTTTGGGCAACCTTGCTATAGACTTTCAGTTTGTTCTTCTGGTGAAGAGTCCTTTGTTTTCATTTTCTCCAATGCCATTTCACTTATTCTTCATGCTTCTGCTTATTTTTTTTTTTCTTTAAAAATTGGGGCTTATTGCAGTTTTCTATCACTTAACCCTTGGGCCCACCATTTGTTTTCTAGTGATTAATAGCTGACTTTAGTATTCAATCCTATCACTTGTTTCTAAATCTAAATAGCAATTTTGCCTTCATTTCATTCCAATTCTTCCCATTTTTTTCTTTTTCCAGTGTTCGTAAGAAGCTGAGACCTTTTCCTTGAAAGTTTCCATATTTCTGAATCCAGTTGCAGAATAAAATATTAACATCTAAAATGTTTTCTAATTCATATAAGCAAATGTGCCACATGAAATAGCAAACCTCCTTTAGGGATTCTCTATTCAGGAATGTTGATGTTTTAAATTAAACATGTTCAATTTAGTGGACATTTAAATCGAAAATACAGTGGCTAATTGCTATGGGAGAAAAACAGTACATATTTATAATTAATTTTAATAAGACTTTAATAACTTCTTTGGGACCATGTCTTTCTTAATATGCCGTTCTTTAAAAAACAAATTGAACTCAGCTTCAGATTATGGTAATAAACGTGATTTTTTTTTTCCTTCACCTTGCAAAGTTTTAATCCCCATAAATATATATTCCATAAACAACATAAGTGGAGGATAATAGTCTGCTGAGAAGAAATAATAGTTTACTCTGTGCAGGGAAGATATGCTGGCAATGAATATAAGATGTGGGTTCATGACTGTACAGAGATCTTGACTGGTTTGGTCCTGTTCTCCCATATCCTTAGAAAGCAGTTGAGAAGGATTCCATTTTCAGTCATTGGAATCCCATCTACTTGAAGAATTCATTTTATGTCGATAGTAAATATATAACATAACCATAAATATTTGAACTTTTGTCACCCATTCATATGATTGCAAATGGCAACTTGGAGGAAACTAAGAGAATGGAGTGAGAATGAGAATTTGCTTTTCATTCTACACTACCCTGTTCTTGCCACTGCATCATCATCCTCAGCTTCATCTTCTCCCTGCAGCTCACAGACACTTCAAGACGTGAAGGTGTCCTAAGCTTTTAAGATTTTTTTCAACAAAGCTGCCAAATGACTGATTTCTACAATCTAGTCCAACATAGCCTGGAAGACAGCGATCCAAAGGCTAAAAGAAAGTAGAACTAGCGTGATTCCAATACAGTGGAACTAGTTTTTCTATCCACTCTGTCTCACTCTTATTCTATGTAACTATACAATCAGACGGGTAGGGCCTTTAAAATTCATACATGTACTTCAAATACATGTATTTTCTTCCGAGTTATGTTTTTGTGAGTAAACACTAAAATTTTTATGAAAAAAGAAAAATTCAGAAAAATGGGCTAAAGTGTATCAGATAAAGCATTGATGGAGGGAGATCAAACAAATGTTATACCATTGAGACTAGTGGAGACTAACATAGCTTTAGAGACTTTTCCCCCTTGCCATTCCCCATAATCACACCTCATGCCATGCGTATATGTGCTGCAAATACGTGAATAATTTATGGTACAGCTCTGCTTTTGCTTAAATGAATTTCTGTGTTCATAACATTTCCATTCATGTCTGTCTCTTCAAGCTTGAAAACGTGTAGTTTCCATTAAAATCTTAAAGTGCTTATACCAATTGTCTCACCTTTCCTGTCAATAAAACTTACCATAACGTTTTTTTTTGTTTGTTTTGTTTTGTTTTGTTTTTTTTAGTGTCAGTACTGTTGATATGATATGATTGTGAACTAAAAACCAATTGTTTGATAACTCTTAATTTTGTCTCCTCTCTACAGGTCATGGGTTATAGGTGCAATAGCTCTTCTCTGCCTGTTAGGACTGACCTGGGCTTTTGGACTCATGTATATTAATGAAAGCACAGTCATCATGGCGTATCTCTTCACCATTTTCAATTCTCTACAGGGAATGTTTATATTCATTTTCCATTGTGTCCTACAGAAGAAGGTAAGCTAGAATTTTCTTTTTGAAAACAAATGGCTTTAATCTCATGATAGGAAAGCAGCTATAACATATTCTAATAGATCAACTCTTTTCTAAAAATGTCATGGAGGCATGATGATATCATGGTACAGAAAATATACATATATTTCTTTTTCTTTAAAAACTAGTTTACATTAGAAAATATAAATGCCTAGATATTTTATGATAAAATAATATATGCTTATATTTTTTGAATGAATGATGGAATACTTAGTGATGATCTATACACTTCTTTTCTTTAAAAGCATCTCTTATAAAATCTGAAAGCCATATTTAAATTTTTAATACTTACCTGTTTTTGAAATTTTTCACTTTTACAAAGACATAACATATACATTTTCCAAGTTAATTTTAGCAACTAAATATTTTATTACATTTTTTAAAAATTCCAAGATTGATTTTCTAATCTTATATTATTTTAACCCTATTAAAAATATGGTTTCTATATCTCTGATCACATAAACCCCTGAGCCATGTTGTCTGAGATGTTCAAATCTCAGTTCCTCCGCTTAAAAACTTGAGTGACTTTTGGCAAGTTAATTAACTTCCTTATGTCCCAGTTTACTCATGTGTGACATGGAGGTGATAAAAATAATTATAAAATATTGAAAGAGGTGGCTTTGAAAATGAAGTGGGAAAATGTAAAAAAAAAAAAAAAAAAAAAAATCCAAGAAAGAAACAATGAAATCTATAATTTTTCTTTGGAAAACAAAAAAAGAGTAAAGATCTCTCTCTCTAGGATTTTTGGTTTTAGAGACTGGTGGGAACAAAAACAGAAGTTGAAAAGAGTGTACATTTGTCAAAATAGACAAGAATAAAACAAAATTTTATCCTGTTTCAATTTAGATGATGGTAGGTATCTAAAATGCGTTGACATGATCATAAATACAGGCTAGAGGAGTACTGATGAGTCAAGCTATTAAACGAATTATTATAGAAAAGAAAAGAGATTCTATTAGAATGAGTGTATTTTAGGCTCATGGATTAGAATTCACTTTAGAAAACAGATTATTTTAGAATGGATGAACCCTCCCAAATAATTAATATATACACTCCCAAAATTACAGTAGCCTGACTCAATATATGTTTATTTTTTACTCATTGCCCAACTGATGGGGTTGCCCCATGGAGGGACACAGGCTGATGAAGTCTCAACCAACCTCAGTACATGATTTCATAGCTGTCTTGGGTGTTGGCGTCCAGCAGGCATTCTGGGAAAGAGAGAGAGGATCTTGTGTAAAACTCCTGAAAGTGGCTCACATCCCTTCTACTTATTTTCCGTGAGATAGGACTGTAGGGATGGTACCACCTAAACTGCAAGGGAGACTGGAAACATGGCCAAGCTTTTTTACCCACAAAGAGGAAGAATTGAATGTGGTGAACGGCTAGCAGTCTCACACCTGATGAGTTTATAAAGTAGGAGACATGCAAATGGTGAATAAGAATAGCATGGAAGGAAGGAGGTGTCAGAGAAGAAGAATGAAAATCAAAGTGATATGCTGGATTAAAGATGGGAGAAAGGGTTAAGAAGGAGACAGTGGTTAGTGTTGCAAAAGTCTTCAGAGAAGTCAGAGAAACTAAGTATTTGGGAAAGATGTAGATTTGGATAGAAGGAAGCCATAACTGATTCTTAAGAGAAATATATACAAAAAAGATATGAGCAAAATCAAAAGATTAAGAGGAAAGGTAGCATTTATTGATGAAAATAAGGGAATATATTTGGGCCATTATAATCTGTCATAACAAATTATAGTGGATCAGATTTATCTGACATCTTTATTTTATACATTTGCTGGAAATTTGGACTATCATAATTTTTAAATTTTCTTATTTTCTTTTTACCAATTTCCTGAGAAGTAATTTTTAAATTTTAAAATTAATGTCAAATTTTCTACAAAACAGAAAGAATTTTTTTATACTTTATACATAAATTATTTTGGTTGTATTTTTTTATTAGCCAATACCTATTGCAGTTTTCCCAATTGTTACTTATGTTTTTCTTGTTTTAACAGAAGTGTATCAGTGGAATAACTAGGAATGGCATTTGATATCCATGTAAAATTTTACACCCCAAGACCCAAAAACAACTCTAGAGTTTTTAGCATATTTAGCGTATTTAAAATAAGTTAAATTTTAAAATAAAGCTCAATTTTTGATTCATTACAACAGAGTTCTGGAAACTATGGCTTGTGAGCCAAATTCATCTAGCTGCCATTTATTTTTACAGCCAGTAAGCCAAGAATGGTTATCACACTTTCAAATGTTTACATTTAAAGTCTGAATTATGTACATACACAATATCCTTGCTTTTGCCTCTTGACTCACAAAACCTAAAATATTGACTTGTCTTACCCTGCATGAAAAAATTTTCCAGGCTCTGAATTAGAAACTTACTTTTATGATTTACAATAACAAGTAGAAGCATATTGTTCTTACATACATTATGTATTTTGAATTTTAAAATTTTGGTGGCATTTTTACTTGTCAAGAACATGAGCCAACATCAGAAAATACAAAAAACATCAATTATTGGTTGCTTTGTTTTTTTCATACACACACACAAAAAAAATTAAGTACTTGTCTTTGAAATTTCAGAAATAGTCTTAGCAGGTTGTTTTTTTAGCCATCTAATTGAATTTAATTAATATGCCATTGCTAATGTAGTTGTTCATATGTTTTGATTAGAGAAATAGAAAATATTTCATTTTTGAGATTTTTTTTGTTTTATTGTGTTGTTGATTGATTCAACTTATAAACAAAAAATCAAACTTTTTGAGTTGTCAGTCCTTTTCTGAGTGTGGACTACATAATTATGTCACAAATATTTCCACCAGTGACATTGAAGTGGTCACTTTTGCTTTTGTTTTACACTCAAATATTTGATATCCTCTCAAGCTTCCATGATAATTTTTTTCTGATCTGAGAGTACAAAAGAAATCTTTCATTAGTAAGGTATATTCTCTTTCCTGTCTTCTATATTCTAGAACAACATCACACCGAAAAAAGACATCATCTGATAGCAATAATTAAGATGGAGTACTATGTGAAATAGATTATAATATGTAAATGATTGAACAATCAAATAACTGTTTTATTGTAATCTAAAGAAAAATGTTTCATGGACATGGTCTATGTTTTTTTCTTTCTTCTTTTTAAGACATATGCTTACCATTTCATGTAAATTAGTCCAAAATATTTAATCTTTGTTGGAAAATGCAAATAGTGTATGATAAAATCCTATGATTTATATAATATTGCTGCCTTTGTAATAGAATGGAGAGGGATTCACTTTCTCTTTTCTCTTTCTTTCTCTCTTTGCACCAAAATACTTGTTTAGGTTTAAATCAGTTCATTAAAAAACACACTCTTATCTAGAAAGAAAAATGTCTCTTGTTGAGTATATTATGAAAAACAAGGTGAGACATGGGTGGCAAGGTTATGATCAAAGTTTAGGATCTTGGAGATGCTTCATAAATTCAGTACAAATTACTAAAGTATTATCAATAGTGCTTACCTTTAGTTAGAGATTGTGTTAAACCTTCTCAAGTTCTGATTGAATAATTTGCCCTATTCTTTCCAGATACAAAGAGCAAGATAATCTAACAGATTACTTTATTAATAACAATAATAATATAAATTGTTATTATATATACAAGGTCATGTAGTAATGTCAGGAATGTGGCATCTTACAGCTTTCTGATCATAGAGCACCCATGAAATTAGACGTTTTCGCATAAAGCACATCACTTAACCTTTTCAGTCTTTGAGTTTATTTTCATTGTTGAGCCATTTCAGTGTTCTTAGCTGTAAAATAAAGGTCCTAATTATTCCCCAGAGTCATTTTGAGGGAGGTATCTAGCATAATTCCTGGTAAATAGCAATTAAAAATTAGAAGTCTCTTCATTCCACCTTCTCAACACACACATCTTAGAAACACACGCAAATGAATACAGACTTACTTCCTTTTTAAAGTAAACAAAATATGGATTGGCTTGTAAGTTTGGAAAAAAAATAATTATCTTTATGTCTAATTACTGATAAATGTAGCATGGAAGAGACTGGTTACAAAACAAATCAATACAATTTTAAATACATTAAAATACGTAATTTTGGCATTCCAGAGCAGAGAAAGGCCTTAAAGGCTAACACATCATAACTCTCTGATTTGCTTACCCCGTTCTTTATAGCTAGAATTCCTTTTTCCTCTCTTGTCCCCTATGATGACTTTCTTCCCTAAAAAGCCTTCCTTGGTCCCCCCTACCAATATTGAGCAGACACTCCTTCTCCATGCTTGAGTCACCTGCCCATGTCCCTATCACTTATCACATAATAAGCATTCATAAATGTGAGTTCTTTGAGCAAATGTGAGTATATTCTATCTTTGATTCTGCTGTATCTTTGACGGGATGAAGTTTAGTATAATAAGGTATAGTGTTTCCATTTTAAATACTAATTTTAGTGTATCATTTATACTCTATATGCTAATACTCTAATACTCTATCATTTATACTCAAATAAAAGCGTATATTTAAAACATTGTTTCAAATAAAGTTATATTGGAATATTACATTGTCATAAATTATGGAAATTATGGACTCATCTGAAATCGAATATATAAAGAGCTAAGAATAATGTACATAGTGTTAGTGAATCATGTAAATTTGTGAGTGTGTAACCAATATGACGAGGTGTTCCTTTGTTGTTGTTATTGATAATGGAGGCACGATTTAAGGCAGTTAGTTTATTTTTCTATGCCTTGTTTGATTAAACAAAGAGTTAATGAAAATTTTAAACATGGTAAAAATTTTTCCCCAAGTGGCTATATTTTTCTGCTTGAAAACATCAACTAAGAAAAGCATGTCTCTTTTTTCCCTGTAATTTTATACTACAACTAGGATTAAGAATTTAATCAGCAATGCTATAAAGAAAAGCAGTTATATTTCTGTGACTATTGAGTAAAACTATTTTGAGATAATAAATTTAAAATATTTTGAATTTTTTATCCTAAGGTTGAAAATTTAACCTCTTTTAAAAGAAATAAACTTCAAAGCAATAGAGATTTAAAAGAAATGCTTAACCCAACATGTTCCTTTTTTGTTTAAATATTCACTCTCTCTTTCTGATCTGTCTCTCCCACTCCCTCTACTTCCTACATCCCTCTCTCCTTAAATTCCTCACTAGATTTCTGCCTAAGAAACAATAGATACAATACCCTTGCACCAATAGGCTACTTTGTATCAAATTAATGGAGCTAAAAATAGTGTCTTGAAATGGTTTAAGTGTATGTTCTTTGAACTAAGAGACAGTACCACTATGATGTGGTTGGAAGTGGGTGTGTGTGTGTGTGTTTTAAAAGGCTCCAGTCATATAGCATTTCAGGCTTGACAGTACGAATATAATTATTTTATGTGTAAAATATATGCTGAACAGACTTTCTTATATCTGTAGGGCAAGGAAATAATTATATTATCTAAAAATAAAACTCACATGTTATATCTTAGTTCTTCGCTGAAATGAATTACTTGCTAACGGAAGTTAATATTTATTTAATTGACCAGGTACGAAAAGAGTATGGGAAATGCCTGCGAACACATTGCTGTAGTGGCAAAAGTACAGAGAGTTCCATTGGTTCAGGGAAAACATCTGGTTCCCGAACTCCTGGACGATACTCCACAGGCTCACAGGTAAACGATATTTGTTCATTGAAACTAAGTATCTCTTACCTATATTCTGTTATGACCTGCTGTCCTTTCTGATCAGTGCAGTTTTCTATGCCAGATGTTTAACATATCAAGTTTGTTGTTGTTTAGTGTGTCTCACATGGGAATAATTCTGATAGAAATTAAGGAAACCAAAACTGTAATAAAATTATGAAATTTTGGGTCTAAGTTCGCGTAATAGTTAACGACTCCCAATTGTTTCTAGTTGAATGAGTGTAGCTGGTGAAGAAAGGAATTTGCTATGTCACCTGAAATTCAAAGAAAGTAATATTTTATATTGCAGGGAGCGTGGGCCCCTGGCCCCCAAGGGTTTTCTAAAAAAAAATCACTGACATGGGGCAGATTGGTTAATAGGAGAAAAGACATATAAATTTATTTAACATGTATACATGGGAGCCTTCAGAATGAAGATACAGGGGAAATTGTCCAGTTTTATGCTTAGATTCCATAGAGTATGGACAGCCTGGTAGAAATGTGATTGGACAAAAAGGTATGATCTCGTATTAACAGACTGAGCGGAGAGATCCAGCAAGGGCTGTCTGTCTAGATTCTTCTTGGCCTTTCTGGGCTTGCATTCTCCTTCCTTGTGTGTGGGGGTAGGGCCTCTCTGGAATGAGGGTCTTATGACCCACAAACAAGGTAGGTCAGGTAATTTCTTTATGGCCAGTTTTTACACAGAATAATTTTAGGTTTTATGGCTGGCTTTTGGGAAAAAGTGTTCTGGTTTCTATGACATGCCTTGGGGAAGATGAATTCTACTTTGCATGGGTAGCCACAGGGAAGAATAGGACCGAGAGGCAGAAGGAGAGAAGGTCGGAGAAAAATTTTTGCTTCTGAGGCCTTCATTTGGGGGTACTGTTTTCTGAGACCCAGCTATATATAGAAAGAGAGATGAATCACGAGTTTTAATTCTTTTCACCAATGTAATAATTCTCTATCACAAACTGAAACGATTTACATATAAAATGGTATGTTTAATAAAAACAATTATAACTCAAACCATATTATATACTGATAAGTTGAAGAACAAGTCAGGGCAGTGAAGAATACTACAGCCTCATCATGAGACCAGATGTAACTGGTCTAAGAGTTATTCCCATCCATCCAGACTAGATGTAGCTGCATAGTCCCTCACCACAGAAATTTTAAACTTTTAGGTAAACTATGTGCCATTTTTCCCAGGCCACAATGTCAACACAAAGATTACTACATAAAAAGTTTAGCAACTCCAGGATGCTAACATGAGCCAGTCAAATAACAGGCATAGGATTGTGTTGGTCATGAGTGAATCTGGGTTCAGGCTAGCAGACTAACATTTTTTAAGACTGCATGATTCAGTAGGAACAATAGTCATGTTTTCAGTGTTGTTAATTGAAGTTTTCTGAGGAAGGCTTGAATTTAAATTGATAAAGTTATAAATCAAGAATTAATTTTCTCCTAACTCTTTTAGCTCAACCTATAAATCAAATTATTTTTTCATGAATTTGGTTGTTTTATGTAAAATAGAAGTGATTGCTTCATGTGTTCTTTGATGGATGTTCAACTGGCTTATAAGCATAATAGATAAAACTTCCCTAAACAATTCCATTTATGTGCTTAGAAAATTAAATTTCCTTATACCCTTTAAATGTCATTTACAAGTTTAATATATCTGAGTCTCTCAAACACATTAACTGTCAGACTGGACAATCATACACACCTAACACTCAACTCATACAAATCAAAGAGTAAACGATGTTTTCATAAACACTTTCCTCAACGTCAATGAAGTTTTCTTTTATCTTACAAACAAAACCATATATTTAATATCAATCTAATATTTCCAACTGAAATTTGAAAAATTAACATATAACTGTCAAATACATCAGACTAACTTAAATACTTTGACAGTGACATTTATGAAACTTATTTTTAAATATAAAACACAATTATGAATCATCTGAATTTGATTTATTATGTCTATACCACAATGAGATTGTAGAATTGCAAGTTCGGGTAACACATATACCAACTCGGATGGGCAGAGATGTCCGAGTTTAGGATGACTAAATTTGCCAATCAGAGATCTGAATTCTCACGTAAGAGTGGGGGCAAACCAGGATGATACTTACAGCGTGAGCCGCTTTCTTAGAACGAATGCCTATAATTTTAAATTGGTGATCCCTTTCTCCCTACGCCATCTTTTGTAATAACCTTTTTCACAACTTTTAAATTGAAATTGCTGAGATTCTCCACATCATCCTGCCTGATTAATCTTGCATGCATTTCATATTACTGAGCTCATCAGCCATCTTCCTATAGTCATTTTATTGACATATACCATTAACGAAATAATAATATTTGGTAGTTTCATTTATTAAGTTATAACACAGTTGTGCAATGTTTAGCAGTACTTCTAAACTGCAAGATAAGGCAATGCAGCTTCATAGAAGAATGATAAACTTGGTGGGTGGGTGTACCTTGGTTTGAATCCTAGACTTGCCACATAGCATCTATAACAAGGAACAAGTTCTTAATCTCACTGACCCTCAGTTTTTTTCACCTGTAAAATGGTGAGAATAATACTGATTGCTTAGGTTGCTGGGAAGATTGACTTACTGTACGCAAAACACTTAGACTAAACTGTGGGTGCTCAATAAATGGTATCTGCTACCATTTATTAGTGTCATTATTGCAGAATATAATTTTATGTGTGTAGTTTAAAACTGTATTATATTTTTTCCTCACTTTTGTAGTTTGGGACATCACAGTTCTACTCTTGGTTAAAAAAATTTGCCTTGTTTTCTTATAGTTAATCTAATACTAATTCTGATTATCTATGACAATAGAATCCTACATAAAGTGATAGTTACTTAAATCCAGTCTGTTTAGGTAAAAGAAGTAAATATATTTCATGTTAATTGTGACCTCCCATAAGCAAATGCTAAAATATTCACTGATATTAAGGCAAAATTTGGACAGCATAGATGCATTTTTAACTTCAGAAACCTTCTAAATTTTAAAAGCTTTATATAATGCCAGCAATCTTCTAAGCTCTGGGAATACAATGGTTAAAAGATAGACAACTTTCCCTATAATCTTGAACTTTAAATCTAGTATTAGGAGACAGAAAATTTATTAATAAACTAATAATCCAAAAATATCAGATTGTGAATGTTGGCAGAGAACCAAAAATGTGGTGATATAAAGTAGCCAGGTAGCTACTTGGACTAAGTGCTAGAGAAAGACTATCTTAAACATAGTGTAGAACCTGGAACATAGAAAGACTTAATTGATTAATATACATACATATATATTGTATTAATATATACATACACATTGAATGTACATATACTATTTACTATATGCCAGGTATGTGATACATCAATGAACAAAAAAAGAGAAAATTTTTTTTCACATAGAGCATCAAGTCTAATGTAGACATTAGACATTAAATGGATAGACATTAAATATACATATAAGAATTGAGTATATTATATATTACATGGTGTTGTAGAAGACATTAATGGCCGGGCGGGGGGTGGGATGGAGATAGGGTAAAGCGGACTGAAATTGTGACTGGATTGGGTGGGTAGAATACATTTCTAGATAGGGTAGTCAAGTTAGGCATGTTTAATGAAAAAATATTTGAGCAAAAAGTTAAAAGATGAAGGGATTATGCATACCTGTATCTGGAGAAAGAGCACTTCAGGCAGAGAAAATAACCAGTGCCAAGCTCTAAGGTAGAAAGATGCCTGACATTTAATGAACAGCAAGAGGACAGGTGTGGCTACAGTAGGTAGGGGAGACTATTAGGAGATGAAATTATGGAGACAACTCATATAAATGTCACCTAACAACAGTAGCTTCATCAACTCTCAGTTAAGATGCTCCTTCAGTGCAGCATTCTTAAACTTCCTAGACAAGGACATAACCTCTAGTACGTACAACTTCAAAAATCTTTTTCGTATAGTGTAATAAACATTCAGAGGACCCAAAAAATGGTATATGGTACAATGAATTATTACCACTCCCTGGGTCAAATATTATAATCTTGGTAGCACTGTAGAAACCCTTTGAACCCTTTTCCATCATTAACCTCCAAATATAACCACTACCTTAACTTTCAAAAGTTAAGTCTTGCATGGGTTTGATACTATTCGCATGAAATCACCCAGCATGTGTTGTTTTGTTTTCCTTCTTTCCCCTGTCATCTGTGTTATTGCAGGAGATTGTTTCTTTTTATTTCCATTGCTGTATATTATTCTCTAATTTATTCATCCATTCTGCCATTCATAGTCATTTGAGTTGTTCATAGTTTTCATCTGTAACATTTAGTCTTTCTATGAAGATTCGTGAGCATGTCGTGAGCATTTTGTTTTGCACAAAAATAAGTGCAGATTTTGATTACTCTGTCACATACTAGCCTAGCAGCTCCCTGAAAGCTAAGATGTTTTGTGTTTGCATTTCCCCTTTGTATCTCCTAGTTAGTATTTGGAAGGTAGTACAGGGTAATTAATATTTGTAATCAAATAATTAACTAATAAAACAAATATGAGAGATTTGTTCCCTGCATTGGTCTTCTGTTTATTAGTTTTCTGTGTGTGTTTGTGTGTGTGTGTTTGCCAACCTAGGGAAAATGTGATATATAACAATATTTATGAAGAATAAACATGTTCCAAGATTCAAAAAACCAATCGTCTAACATTCTAAGATTAGCTATTCCTATTATTCAAGGAGTCCAAATATATTTGCAACATAACCCATTTGTGAGCCTAGTTTCACAATTAGTAGTAGCAATATTACTTATAATTATTTTATCCTTAGAAAAGCTTCTGAAAATACTGTTTCTTCTTCACAAGATTGTTAATACTTTTTTGATCCCTAACTCCATGAAATGGCAAAACAGAATAAAATAGAAAAAAACTCCCCCAAATGGAAAAATATTACAATGTTTTCTTGAATTATCTGACTCTTGGAAATATGGATATAAGGATATCAATAATAATGTAAGAATTTTCAATTATCTATAAAACTTCCTACTGAAGCAATGAATAGGGGTTAATCCTGTACCTTTATCTCCTTCAAAAGAAGGAAAAGTCAGAATAGTATGTAATCTCTAAAACTGTATTGATCTCTTCATAAAAGTGATAGAAAATGTAAGTTCAGTAGCATTTTAATAATATTCTATGTTCTTTCTTAAACTCTCTCTTGCAAGATTCTGATTTCTTAAACTAAATCTTTTGTTAATAAAGCTCGCAACTGTGAATGCATATGGAGACATTCCTATTCCAATAAAAGTAACAGTGAAAATAATTTGTTTCACCTTGGAAACTAAAATTTTCTGATTCTAACTATCTAGAGTACGCTTCTATATGTTAATATCTTCAACATATTTAAATTGGTATAGTGCTTTACATTTATTCCTTTTTCATAGTTATAATTATCTTTGGTATAGGCATTTAGGAATACACTTAATGAGAACCATGTATTGCCATTAATGTTATTTCTAACGTTCTCATGCTTTCTGTGCTGCAAGCGTGTAGAAGTTGCTTATTTGCCAGATGCTAGAAACAAAGGTCTCATATAACTATGACAGAAAGAAAAAGAATGATTTGTGTGAAAATTCTCTGCCTCGTGAGTTTATTTCCTTTCTTCCTTTTCACCCACCCAGAGCCGAATCCGTAGAATGTGGAATGACACGGTCCGAAAGCAGTCAGAGTCTTCCTTTATTACTGGAGATATAAACAGTTCAGCATCACTCAACAGAGGTAATTAAAAATGATTTTTCATATTTATTACTTTTCTGATTAAGAATTTCTTAAATGCATTGCTTTATTTTTGACTTCTGAGTCTGCTAGGAATATTTCAAGGATATAAAACCTGTTTGAGTATAGCGGTATCTTCCATAATTCATAAGCCACTTTTTTTAAAATCCTGAATTTTCAGGAAATCTTTTCTGAAAGGAAGTTAGAAAACGAAAAACTTCTTTTCCTAGTCATCTGCTACTGCTATAAACTGGTGAGCTGTCAGGGCTCATTGGAAGCAGTGCAAATGGGCAAATTATGTGGCTATATAGTCTGCTAAGCATCATAGAGTTCCACATTGTCTCAGGTATAAAGCAATTTCATAGTCTTTGTGAAAGTAAAAATATACTGTCTAATACATACTTAAGGCAACCTGTGTACTTGGGGGAAAAATCATATCTAATCTTAATATCTAAAAGACTTATCTGGATGATATTCGATATTTAAAGGTCTAGGAGGAAAAAAATACTTTTACGTATATCATAATTTTTTTGTGTGTTTATGCTTGTGGTTAAAACGCTCCCTGGACATCATTTAGATTTTCGAAATGAAGTTCCCTTAATCTACTGTTTTATTTGTGGTTGGTTTTCTTTTTTCTTATTCTTTGCGCGTGTGCTCGCACTTTCTCTGTCCCTGTGGGTGTGGGGGTGTGTATTTGGTATGATTAGAATTAATTTGAAGTAAAAATGACTAGATTTATGGAGAGCAAGAGGATACTACAGTCAGCAATTGGAAATGTTTGTAAAACAGTTTTATGTGGGAAGGTGGCATTTGTATGAACTTAAGTTATTTTTAGGATCAACATTATTTTTAACCCCCAGACTAGAATTATTAGTTTGTTTTCAACCTGTTTCTGTCAGCTTTTTGTTACATTTAGTGCTAATTAAGAAGAAATGATGTAATAATTATGGCTTATGATTAACGAAGACTCAGATGCTGGTGCTATTAATTATTTTTACTCAAGTAAGTTGCATCTAATTTACATAAAGGAAGTTAGGACAGGCAGTGTCCAAACTGAATTTGATGTAGGGATCTGTGTTTTAATATAATCTTAATTGAGTTTCATATGTTAGTTGGGCAATGAGATAATAACAATAATGTGGTGAGGATTTTAAATTATCTATATCACATTTTCTTGATTAGTAAAGACAATGAATAGTACTATTCCTCTAAATATGAAGAAAATACATTAAAATAAAACAACTACCTTCTTGTATTTTGTTTATTAGTTTTTTTATTTGCTAGCATACATTTCCTTAGACATATTCTCTCAAGCATTCTTGGTTTTTTTCAATTTAATTTTAATCCTTAGTTTGTGAATATTTATTTGAATATGAGTACTATAACGTTTTGACATTCATTTTGAAATCATAAAGAAGAAATTACTTAGAAATGCTTCCAAGGCCTAGGAATTAATTTGCTTCCATAGTGACTAATTTTTCTTTATTCTTTAAATAATCTCAAACATAGAGAATTTACGATATGTTCTTAGAAAGGAAACTATCCTTATCGATAGGATTTATTTTTAGACATATCTTACATTAATGGTCACAGTAGCCATAGAATAATCGTTTAAACAAAGGATGAGGTAGTATGATTTTAATGTTGCACTGTTTATTTGCCTATTGTACGGATGGATAAAAAAATGTAAAATTATTATTTTGTCTAGTATTGTTATCTAAATTTGTATAAAAATAGTAAGCCATATAACTTTAGTGAAAACTGCTTTAAATGGATAATTTTTATGACTTTACAGTCAATCACATTATATAATACTACTATTTAGTTTCTTCTTAATTCCCTCTCAAGAATTTCATCAACTTGGAATATGGCGATCTGTGGATGGCTGGGCCAAGTTGAATATATTTTAAAGAAAATAATATTTTATAATATATTGACTGGTCATATATTTAAGTCTGTTTATTAAAATCTCTAGTTCTAAAAGATATCACTAAAGCTATTACAGGGAGGCTATACAATATTTTGTGACATGGAATAAATTACTTTAATGCTGACTTTGAGTAGTGGGTAAAGGGATAAATTGAATCGATAATTTGAAGCGTGCCCAGGTAGTGATCTTTTTCATCGAAACACATACTCTTCCTTTCACTTAGTGACTTTAATGGTGCTAGAAATCATAGTGATCTTCTTTATTTCCTATATTAATTAACTACACCCCCCCCATCACAAAATCCTGGTTTTATTCTCATCTCATTATTTTTTATCTTAGATGAGTGGAGTACTTAAAATTTTATTTCTTCATATTATATCTCCGAAGATAGTCTTTAACCTCCTTCTTTAATCTTGTCTTATTTCCCAGGGTCCTATCTTCCCTGCATTCAGGCGTGTGTATCATATTTAGGTAGGTGACATCCAAGATTCATCTTTTCAGATAAACACCTTGGTCACCCCAGCAGCATAATTTTTCACTTCTGTTTTTTCAAAAGATTATATTCTCTATTATTAAACTAAAAATTGTAGATACTGCATCTTTACATCTTCATATATTCTATCTTCCCATTCATTCTTAGTTTCTTACTGCTAGCATTTTTTTTTTAATTCAAACTCCATTTTCCTTTCTTTCTAAATCAGATTCATTAAATCTCTTATTTTTGTCTTTGAAATACTTCTGGCCCTTTAAAACTACAAGTTGTTATCTAAAAATCAGTTCTATTTTTACTTTAGGTTTGCTTTTCTATTCATTCCACTGCCCAATTCATCAAAAGGGTGTTATTTTAAAATTTTGTATGTCTTATCATCTATTCTTAAAAATGAATCAATCATTATCATCTTTTGGATCCATTATGAATGAAGAATCCACCATGCAATGCGGGACTACTTCTCAGTGGTTTTCATTTTTTTAAACCATCTCTAATATTCTGTTCTTGAACCAAACTTTTTTGCATCACGTGTATCAGATTACCTTGCTACATTTCCCAGTGTGATAAACTTGATTACTATTGGGATTTTACTCCTCGGAATCATGTGAAACCTTGGAAGATTTATTGATTATTTTTAATGAATATACTAACTCTTATTTATTCTCTTTGGAAGTTTATTGTTTGGTCACTTCATCTCTTTAAAACCTTCCATTAAATCTGTACTTTGAATATCTATTTTTACGAAGATGTTTCCCAAAATGTTTTTGACACATTTTCAAATATTTTTCTCAATGTTACATACTCGGGCAAATCCAGAATTCCTTGAGGCCAGTACTCCAGCACTACTGCCAAGTTAACTTTACCGACGTCTCTGCATACACTGGTAGAAGGAACTTTAGATGAGCTATAAGGCAATGGTTGATTACGGAGAGTTTCAACAAAGGTTCACTCTGAGCCAAACCCAAGTTCTCACAAACTCATGGGACTGCATTGGTTCAATTAAATATTTACTATTTTGCTCCTATCATGAAGGTTTAGTCAGTGCCTAATTGCCAAGCTCCTCCCAGGGCTATTGGAAATCTACTCAAAATCCCTAGTAGCTCCGACTCCCTGGTAGTAGTGGAAACGATTTATAACTAAAGTTGTCTTTCCAGCCCACGTCTCCTACCCGTGATCTCTGCCAGCCAAACCTCATCTCGAACAACTTAGATTAATGACACCTCTAGAACTTGTATTTGATCAAAAATGAAATGTTGGCTTAGAAATTTCCTGTGACAGTTTAATTAATTGTTAAACACTTCTACTCTTTTTGTATCTCTAAATAGAAATTAGAATACTTCTATTATTAATATTAGGTTTTATGAGGCTTTGTCTCATCATAAATATTATAATTGCATTTCCCATTTTCTTTTTATTTATTAGATTGAGGTCAGAAATTTCCATTTAAAAATCAAGTTTTGCCAGGTAGCGCCTACCAATATGGAATCTTTGTTCAAATTACAAAAAGGTGCCCAATCTCACTCCAGCTATGGATTTATATTGCAAAAATAAGCCCTGTGAGGGGTAGAATTTTAAAAAGGCATTATTTTTCCTTCTGGAACAATGGCTTGGCTAGCATCCTGGGTTTTTATTTTCCCCGAACTCCTATCCTCCATCTTGTCAACCTCCCACACAAGTTAATGTGATTTAGGTTTTTATGCATGGAGATCTAACCAGTAAGGCTTTACTGATTTAAGCCAAATTTAGTTGTAATATGTAGGAAGATTGAGCCGTAGATGTGTAGCCCTTATTTATTAATGCCGACAGATTCTCTTTTCAGGGTTCAGATCTGAATTAATCTGCACAAGCATTCTCAGTAAATTTATGTCATCAGTAAAATTATGATTGCCTATTACAGTGCATTTATTTTCATAGATTTTTAGGGGTAAATTCTGGCTCTCAGCTAGTGGCACAACAAACTACTGGAAGGTGACCCCACCTGTTAGGAGCATTTTTGATACAAAGGCTAAAGATGCTGCCATCAAATAGACATTTGTATGTAGTTGATTTACTCATTGTAGTTTTAAGAAGGGACACTGATTAAAAGTCACTTTTAATCCAGTGGCTTTTGGCAAACTTCTTAACTTCTCAGGGTCTATGCAATAGGGAAATAAATAGAACCCACTTCAGAAGGTCCTTGAGAGGAGTAAATAAGTTAATATATGTGAATTGCTTGCAACAGTGCCTAGAACATAATTAGAAATATTATAATAATAATTATTATTTTATTCAGAAGTTCACTTATATTTTCTAATAAATGAGGACTTGTCCTTGTCAGGGCTTTCAAGTAATCAGATATTAAAATTCATCATTCACTACTGAAGGTTTTTTTTTTTTTTCCCCCTTTTTATTTTCCAGCCGTAGGTGGGAGGAATGAGGCGGTTACCTGAATGTCAAGTAAAAGAAATAATAGTTTGGCTAAGATAGTGCTACCCTTGAGGCTAACAAAAAGAATAAATGAATAAAGCTAAATTGTTGCTTCTAAATTAGAAATTAAATGCAAATTACATCTGCCTGGTTGCATTTTCTACTTTTGATTTGTAACCACGTCTTAGCATCAAGGAAATAAAGGCGGTACATTTTTTGTCCCTACCTTAGATAATGATATAAGCAAACACTGCCTTCTCTTTTCTTCTGAGCTCTATCCTACCCTTCCGAAGCTTGGAGAACACTAGTTCAATTCGGACATCTCTGCTAAATAACCATTTATGTAGAGGAGCAGGGCTGTGACTCAGACTTGTTTTTAACTCATGTCTTCTCAGAGACCGTATAGTCTTTCCCAGGCGGTTGGTCACTGAGGCAGAAGAAAAACTTTACAATAAATCACCTGCCATCTCATTAATATTCAGGCATCTAAACATATTTTGCTTTTGTATTTTTAAAGAAAAATGCAAATGAAAAAATATAAGTGGTGTTTTACTGTGATTAATGATTTATATAAATTAAAACTACTAGGGTGAAACACACACTCATTCACTGCACTTTATTGTCAATAAATATAATTTGGCTTATATGCATAAAATATGCCATATTGCCCAAAAGCCTTGCTTTTCTGAAGGATTATAAAATCATTTGTTGTAAATATTAACCAGCTCCTAATACAATCTGACATCTATTTATGAAATTTGCAAAAACAGTTAATAATATCCCCATACTACTTACATAGCTAACAAATCAGAGTAGCTTGTATAACAAACTATTTTTGTTTTAACAGGCATTATGATGATATGAATGCAAATATAAGTATCCTATGGCATGAGGGAAGTTTTCTTTTGAGATTCACCATTATGTCTAATATGCTTATAATTTTGTTCTTTTAATTCTTGATGTGTACATGAGGCAACAGTGTTCTCTGTGTTAATTTCTTTCCTTTGCATACATCATCAATAGACATAATCGGAAAAGCAACAATAAAACAAGGAAACCTGTGTTAGGAAAATCAGTTTAATAACACAAAGACAAAATAGGTACAGATTTAAAAAGCGAGATGCTAAGTCAAATGGATAAACAGTGCTATTACTATACTAATTTTTAAACCAAGAAGGCCAAATAATTTTCAGAATGAACTCTCCCTCATGTGGCCAGATGACATCTATTGGATATTGATTTCCAGTCAATCGGGGGCAAAAGTTCTTGCTATAAATGCTTGGCAGGATCTGAAAAAGAGAAACTTTTCCATGTGTACTCAGCAAGTCCCTCTTAGGCATTGCTTTCAGCTTTGTCTCTGATATGACGGCTTCAAATAATCAATCCAGTCTCACAGCTAACCACACAATAGTAAAGGTGGTTTGAATATTATTATTATTATTTCCTTAAAGTTTTTTATGCATCCCTTTGCAAAGAGAGTTTTTTATCTAGGTAAAGTCCTTATTTTATTGGTTTAGTGTCTTATTGCCTTACATATAGTTAGTTAGCAGTAACTCTTAGCTCTATTGTAAATCAAACAAGCTGCAGTGAGACACCTTGGTAACTTCTAAATGCAAGTACTATAGAACATTTCCCCTGGGCCTTTACTGTTGTTTCATATCAGATACTAAGGATGTAGTATTTCCAAAAAAATGCCTTTTTCAGGGCTAACTATGAAGATTCCAACACAGGAATTGCTGAAATTCTTTTTTCTAATAGAACACAATATGCCTCTTTATAGTTCTTGATAAATTTGGTGTTTCTCCTTTAGCATGTGTGTGGCTATCATTTGCATATTGTACTCTGTTCGTTATCCGTTATCTGTTTTCTTTATATCCATGAAGAAACTGGGTTTCTTGGTAATTAAAGTAACTTGTCCAAGATCACACAGCTAGTAAAGGACAAAATCTAGATTCCACACAAGATCTTTCTGACCACAAAGCTCTGCTCATAACAAAAATATTCATATTTTTCATACAATAACAATTTTTCATGAAGCTTGTTGAAGATTAGATTATAGATATATATTTTTTCAAGAATGTATTTCAAAGTGTCCTTTATCTTTATTACCTAATATGGAAATTAAATATTCTTAACAGTGCATATTCACATCCTTATTTCTTAAATTTCTAAATATATGATGCATTTGCTTCCACTTAATTTTGTTATAAGTAGTTTTTTAGATTAGATTCATCCTACCCATGTACAAAAGAAAGGCTTGAAAAAGCCGAATATATGAAGAAATAGATTGGCAAATAACATATTACCTTTTTTTTTTTTTTGAGACAGAGTCTCACTCTTTTGCCCAGGCTAGAGTGAGTGCCATGGCATCAGCCTAGCTCACAGCAACCTCAAACTCCTGGGCTCAAGCGATCCTCTTGCCTCAGCCTCCCGAGTAGCTGGGACTACAGGCATGCGCCACCATGCCGGGCTAATTTTTTTTATATATATATTTTTAGTTGTCCGATTAATTTCTTTCTATTTTTAGTAGAGATGGGGTCTCGCTCTTGCTCAGTCTGGTTTCAAACTCCTGAGCTCAAACAATCCACCCGCCTCGGCCTCCCAGAGTGCTAGGATTACAGGCATGAGCCTCCGCACCCGGCCAACGTATTACTTTTACAAAACTATTTGATATAGAATATATTGAATTACTATACTTATTACTCAATTGTAGGGCTTAGGTTGTAAGAAGAATTTCATTGTCATTCTTCTTGTCTTCCCTGGAAGCTTTCAAAATATTTTATTGGTAGAATCCTTTTTTCTTTAATTTTAAATTTGCATATTTTAGTAAAAGGATAAACATTTTGGTCAGGGCAAAGATTATGCTAAAAAATAGGTAAGGCTGGGTGCAGTGGCTCATGCCTGTAATCCTGGCACTTTGGGAGACTCCAGGCAGGAGGATTGCTTAAGGCTGGGAGTTCAAGACCAGCCTGAGCAAGAGACCCCATCTCTAAAAAAATAGAAAAAGTAGCTGGACATGGTAGTGTGTTCCTGTAGTCCCAGCTACTCAGGAGGCTGAGGCAGGAGGATCTCTTAAGCCCAGGAATGTGAGGTCGCAGAGAGCTATGATGACGCCACTGCATTCTAGTCTGGGCAACAGAACAAGACCCTGTTTCAAAACACAACAACAAAAAAAAAAGATGAAAGACTTCTGCCTGTAATCATTTAGTAATAAAAAGGATATAACTTTTCCCAGATCTTTGAACTTCTAAATTTGATTTTTGTTGAAACTGTGTTATTTTCTGCCAAGGTAATACAGTAATGCCTGAAATAAGTAGAAAATATATTTCAGTTGAAATTTCAGTAACAATGTTATAAATTAAACTTCTTATCACCTTTTTATGTGCTGAGTCTGGTTTTAATAAAAACCATGAAATGCTTTATAATTAAAAATCTAAAACCAGGAAAAACCTGAATTGTTTCTCTCATCTGGAAAACTGTCCCTACTATACTATAAACATAAAAGTTGCGATGATATAAATGCCATATATGAAATTCAAAGTTAACAGAGTCATCATTTGTTCAAATTATTTTTTCTAAGAAATAAGCTATATTAATTTACATCTATTATGTTGAAGTAAATAGGAGTTAATTCAACTACATGAAAAATTAAAAAGTGAAAGTAAGATATATGTTTAGCAATGAAAGTCCTTATTGGAAAAAAAAAGACACTTAAATTGTCATTCCCAGTAATTGTGTAGATTCCAATTAAACTAGCTCCTGTTGAATTGCATACACAGGCTTACACTTTGTATAGCTCTGCCTTATATATTGCATGCCATTTAAAAGTAAGTGTTTATGTGCTAGGTTCCCCTATGATTTTCATAATAAGCTTTCTTCATAATTTATCATTATAAGGAATGTGGATGCTTCAGAACATAAGACACGTTAGCTAACACTTTCATAAAAGATAATTTACAACCCTAGAAAATCACTGGAGAATTAAGAAAAAGTTGAGAAGATTTATAGATTGAAAGAAGTTAGTCGATTTAGAAAAGTAGAAACAATGTTTCCTGAATTAGCCTCGATAGATAGAACAGAGTTGATTATGAGCATGTGATAAAATAAGCCTTCTCTGAACAGCATTATAAAAAATCTGTTTATTCATGGAATCCTTGTTTTAATTCATATTTATTATTTCAGGCACACTTTTTTTCAAATATAAGTTCCAATTTAAAAGCTCAGGTTTTAGTCAAGACAAACCTTCTGCATGTAAGATTATATAATTCGCACAATATAAAAATTATGCCAGTATTGGGTAGTGAGTTATAGTAAAAATCATATTTTCTTCACCTTGGTAAATTATTTTATATTTATTAAATAGTTATACTTTCACTTGTTCTGAAGTTTGTTTTATTCAGCAAAAATACATAAACAATGTTTGATTTACAAATATAGATGTGAGATTGACTATATACCATCAGCAGATTATCGAGAAAGAATCTAATTTAGGGAAAATGAATTGAGTCACTACTGTGTGAATGACATAGATAAATTGTTTTTTTGTTCAATACTTTTGATTAACTAGAAAGAACTGTGGTTTACTGATATTTTGCCTGTGGTTAGCCAAATTGGCCTGTTATTTTTAGGCTCAGTATTCTTTGTTTTGATTAATATGCTGAAGAATTCAAAATGTCCAAGTTAATAGAACACAGAAATGCATATGTCCTTGACATATATATGTCCTTGACCATATAGGGTGGACAAGGACACATGTATGTCCTCGACCATATAAGGTGAGCTTTAGAGATGAATAAATGATTAATATAGATAGGTTCATCACTTCTACTTGCAAACCATCCACTTCCTCTGTTGTGAAGCAGATTCACCAAACATTCCGAGTTGCAGTCCTACCACTGTTGGCTTAAGCAGTTAGAAAACCTAACATCTCTGAGCAAGTTCGCTTTCAGCTAAATATGTGGAAAAATGTCATTGAATATATCTAATGACATTAGTTTCTTCAGCTGCAAGATGCTGGGGTTGTGTTGTATCACATGGATAAAATATTAAATGTAAAAATAACATTTTAAAACTTTTAGAAAAAAACATAGTTTAGATTTTATATTAAATAAGGGGTTCTTAAAACCAAAATAAAATAACAAGATTACAAACTATAAGAAAAAGACAATAAGGTTGTTGTCTCAAAATGTAAACAGTACTCCTAACAGGTAGGGCATTGGGAAAATGTGTAAACAACATATATAACAAAATGTTACTGCCCATATTATATATAAAAAAATCTACAAATCAATAAAGAAATCAACAGCCCAATATAAATGTAGGCAAAAGATAAGAGGAGGCAACTCACAAACAAGAAACCCTGATGGCTAATGAACATTCGAGATTACCTCTCTCTCTGGTAATGAGAAATGCAAAGTGTAACAATGATATAAAACATCATTTCATACTCTGATTGGCAAAAATGTCACTCCGACAATGCTAAATTCCAGCAAGAATTTGAGAAATACACACTGCTCCTGGGAGTGTGAATTTGTACAAACACATTTGACAGCATTTTTGCAGTAGGTTGTAAATTGAAAATGTGCATAACGTATGACCCAGCAATTTGACCAAGGATTTACTGTAGAGAAATTCATATGTCTGAAGAAGACGACACAGGTAAGCCAATTAGTGTGAAATGGAATGTAAAATGTGATTTTTAGGGTTCCCAACTCCACAGCTTTAGATTTATATACTAAAATAAAGGCAGCTTCTCTGAATTCAGAATATTTCATTTTATATTGAACTAACAATAACGTGATCTGTACTTTGAAGAAAACGTGTCATTGAAATCCATATTAATAGATTCCCAGTGAATGAATTAGCTATTAAAAGAAGCTGAAGTATCTCCAAACCATTTGAATGAAATTTAATAGGCAGGTTGATTAAAATTTAATAGCAAACTTGTTGGCTATTAAAAGTGCACGATGTGATAAATCAAGATGTCAGCTCTTCAATTTATGACTTTAGAAAAAAATGATGAAAGAGCTCTTGGCTTTGAACAAAATATTTCTTCTTTGACATTTTGTAATTTCATTGTTTGAATTAAAACATTAAAAATGTAAACTTAACGGTTTCTGTGGGATAACTTTTAAGGGTATCATGCAGATTCCATTAGTTTTGTTTTTTAAATAAATGACTTGGTCTTGATTTATATGGTTGTTCCTATTTTATTAATATAATGTAGCTTTATGAAGCTGAACTAATTGTATTTTCACGCTCTCTGCAGATTGTGTATGTGTGTTGACATTTGTTACACAGAAAAGCAAAAAATCGGAAACAAAATACTTAAAATAGGAAATTCCTACTTAAGTAGTTTTCCATAGTTCTAGAAGCCTCTTCTGTTATCTATTTACTTTCATTTTATTGGTTTATTTTACATAAATTAACACATGAATATGAAAAAATAATTGAATATTACCAAAAATCAAATGGGAAAAATTAATGAACTCTTAGAAGGCTTCTAAAAGAATTATGTTGAAACATTCTTGAGGGGATAGGATCCTTAAAAAAAATTGAAAATCACTGATTTAAATATGTTTAAGTAAAACTACCAGAGTCATGTGAGACCTTGAATAAATTATAAATGTCTCAGCCTATGTTTCTTTATTTATTAAACGATGGTGGTAGGTTAGATGATGTTTCAGTCTTATTTAGTTCTAAATTTTGAGTTATAATCTTTCTCCATAATGCTATATAACAGGTGATTAGGTGATATTAATATATATAATTTGTATTTTGAGCATTTCTAATTCATTTTTTCCAGTTTTCTTATTTAGACTGTAGTTCACTCACTAAGAAACTTACCTCTTTTTTCCTTTATACCCATTCTCTTAACTCTTTGTAAAGGAAGTAAAAGCCATGGGACCCTTTCACCAGAAAAAAATGCAAGCATGTGTGTGTGCACAATTCAGCAACTGACAGATACCTATAGCATTTTACGTGTAATTTTAAGGATTTCACAACTTCATAGATATCTCCCTGTGAGAGATCCCTTACCTTGAACTCTGAAGGTAGTATTCTAAATCTATACAAAATACTATCATTAGAGAGACTATTTTTACTTTAAAAAATGAAGTCTCCATTATGGGCCAAAATTAAGGTCTGAAGACAAAAATACGGAGTCATCACTCAGTAGTAACTCTGCTTATTACAAAACTCTTATTTATATACATTAATATATATATAGTGAAAATGACTTCATAAAAAATGTTTTGTCAAACCAAAGGAGAGAGAACCATGAGTTACTGGAATGGAAGATATTAAAGAAGAAAGAACCATCAGGGTAAAACTATTCTATTAGGATAAAACAAACAGAACATCCACCATCTTATATGTTTATAAATAAGAAGAAGTTGAAAATTGAGACATATTGCTATGTGACTATTAAAGAATGGTTGAATTCAGTTGGTTAATTAGATCACCAAGGTCTTAAATGATAAAATTTTGGCCATCCAAATGACCAAATAAGAATGTAAGCACGTTTTTAAAAAAACGATGTCTGAGGGCAGAGTGGCAATTTTAGTTATTTTAAGAGCTTTTCAATATAGTTTTGTTAGCCTGCTGTCAAGAAGAAGCGTTGTTTGAATTATGTTTCTGAATGATATAATACAGATTCAAGTGAGATCCAGCTGTCATCCTTTTTCAGATATGCTTTTTCCTTCGCATTTCAAAGCACGCTGATCTGCCTTAGATTTGCAGTCCTCAGTTACATATATCACACTGAACTAGCCCAGACAGTGCTGTCATTCAAGGCTTCCCAATGTCAAAACACCTATTTTTGTAAGGAAAGAAATATCACAGTTTTATGTTAAACTGTGCATTTGAAAAGAGTGCGACTCGCTATTGTTCCATTCAAAATTCACTCATTCAAAAACTTTTACATCAATATACATCTTCAGGTATAAATAAAGTAAAATAAAAAGAATTCTTCTTAAACGACTATGATTTTACACTTAATCTTTTTCAGCGGCATTAGGGTCTGATTGTCTAAATAATTGTCAGAAAAATTTCCCAAGTTTTTCAATGTGGGATATGAACATCCTTTTTGCTTTCACCAGAAATAAAGATTTTGTGCTTGGCCCTTTATTGACAGCTATGTTGATGATTCCCGTATGTTGAAATTCAGTCTTAATTCCTTTTCTGTGATTTTTTATTATAGAGTTTACCCTTGTTTCTTACAGCAATTAAGCAGGTATGACTAGACTATAGCTAAGATTTCATCAGTAAGAGTAAGTAGTAATTAAGGAATAGCTATTTTTACATAGCCACTTTATATTTAACCCCAATCTGAGCTTTTTGCATTGAGTCATGGCAGGTTGTGGGTTTGCTTTTTGTTTTTTTGCCATTATTATTATCTGCAGTTAGCTTTGGGTAGCATTTCGTATTTCCAAATAATATATGATTGTTTATTTCTGCTTTAAAAGTTCCAATAGTGTAGTGCCTATTTAGAAGAAAATAATCACATTAGGAAGTGGGCAATTAGCACTCAAAAAATTTACTCAAATTATAACACTACTCATAATTGACAAGTTAACTTTGTTTTAGTTTTATATTTTCAAGATGCCATCAATTTCATGTAAGTATTTTCATTAGTGGAGCAAATATTTATTGAGCTCTAGGAATTCTTCTAGATACTTGGTATAGAGCAGTGAAAACCCCTGTGTATTCTGTGTTCCTGGAGCTTACATCCCTGCAAAAATTAGCACATAAACATTCTTTTCACATATGTAATGTTGTAACCATCTCCCTGTCCCCCTTTCCACCCCCGCAGCAAAAAAAGCCCTACCAACCTATTTGTGTCTTCAAACTGACTAACCAGTAGGCTTAACTTTTCAGCTGAGAAACAGTGGCAGATGGTCTGTAAACACTGAACTTCTTGGAAGTCTTTAGCAATTTCACAGCTATTAGAATGGAAGTTTACAAATCAGGAGATAGTTGGAGGGAAGAGGAAGAGACACGGTAGACAGAATCCTGGAAGATAGTTATCAGAATTCAAAGTGACCTAAGTCAACTGGGGAAACAGCCAAAAGCAAACAGGATAGACTTCAGCAAAGACAAGCGAAAGGTAGTGCAGCTATAGAGAGAAGACCAAAGTAACTCTGCACGTAAAAGATGGAGGAAGACAGGTTCTGTGCAAGTTTTTAGTTAAAAGATCCCGGCGCTGGCAGCAAGCTGGGTTTGTTTTCAGCACTGTCAGTGCTACCATTCAAGAGCATAATTGAAATACCTATTTAGTGAGTGTGAACTGTAGGAAACCTGATAATATCTCCTAGAAAAATTACACTTATTTGGAATGGTGATAGGAAGAATGACCTCTTGAGGTCACTCCAAGACTATTTCCATGGCTATCCCAAGCCTCGAATACCCATGGGAAGACATTGACTCCTTATATTAGGTAGATCAAAGACGGGATAATTGTTTGATTACTCAGACATATCCCTTATTCTTTCATGAACAAACCCATAGAGCCTATCTATGTATTTATACTCTTTGCAAAACATTATCAAATCCCATTTCCTTCTCTTTTGTTCCTGTTACCGAAGACCTCACTTGAATTATAACTCTCCATTTGTAGAACTCAACTTAGTTTCAGAGACAGTAATTACATTGGTTTCAAATGGTGCATGAGGTATAAACATATGTGATAGTAAAAAAGCAACTATTTTTAAGTAGTGGATTCTTTTCTTTTATCAAGAAAAGGTCCTTAATACCAAGGATAAAGAGGAATGTGCATTTTGTTTGAACGTTTTAAGTGTTTACTTGGTTTTACTATAAACAGCAGATGGATCTTCATTTTAGCTGCATGTCACCCACTATGGTTGTAGATCAGTATTCTGAATTGTATCGAGATTTGAGGAAGCAACCTACAAAAGCCACATGGCTGAGACTGAATATTTTTCCATATAGCCAACATTGTATCATAACACCTACTCTGTACAAAGAGCATTTCTGCCATTGTTGCCAGCCTTTCCATCTTAGCAGGAATTGATAAAAAAAAAAAAAAAATGAACTTTAGATCAGTCTTCCTAGATTAATAGTTTAATGATCAAAGTACTTTACGTTCAGAAATTAGAAAAATCAGAAAAGAACTTTATGCTGGGAAAAATATTAAATATAACCACATAGATTATCTATAAAAAGTTTGATAGCTTCATTACAATTCCGTTATGAAACACCTCCTTTTTTGGTATAATTAACTTTTTTGTTCTTACATTCTTGACTTTTTTAGAAAGTGAATCATAAACACAGAAACCAAAATATTGAGTCATCTGTGTCTTGCTTATGTTTGATTCTTCCCAACTAATTTGTTTTCTTATTCTAAAGCTCTAATTGTCTTATTTTTTAAACCATCTTCTTTTAGATAAATATAGAAAAAATATGTATACGTATATAAATACAAGAAATATTTTACCTTTTAAGATTTAGGAAGCAAGGAAAAAGAGGAGCATCCAATCTTCTCACCTTATTGTTTATTTTTTTCCAATTAGTTCAAGTTAGATAATGTGTAGTAATGAAGAATATGTGGAGATGCAGGTGTAAGCCTTGACTGCAAAGATCTTACCCTGTTTTTGATCTTTGAGGGAATGTTAAAGAATTTGAGTGATTTTATATTTTTAAGATTTTAACACTAGTTCATTTTAACTTGTACCCTTTATTTTCTATTTCAATACTTAGAGTCATTTTAGAAACTAATTATTTGTATTTGAAAACTAACTTTACTTTTTACTTGGAAAAAAAGTCCAGAATAACAAATATCAGGTAGCAAGTATAATTTACAGGTAATTTGTTTTTAAAAAATGTCGCGCTAACCAAATCCTGTCTCAAACGATCTTAAATTTGTGTAACGTCAACGATATAAATATTTAAGATATACAGTTTTCCCTTTTTTTGTCTAAAAGGTACCATGATAAACTCTTTTTAATTAACTTAAAATGCCATATATTTCATTCATCAGTGGAAAGTAACACTGTTATAGACCCCATTTTATGATAATTGAAGATCTACAATCGCAGTGTGTAAGAACATTTAAATGTGTATGTTGTATGTCTTCAGGAAGCAAATCCTGAGCACTTAGTACATGAAAACTTCTGTGCTACTTCTATGCTAATTCTTTGAAGGATATACAGGATGCAAACACATTATTTCCTGAAAGAACTAATACTTTGCAACTCAAGAGATCTGACAAGCTATATTGTGCTTTAAATTAAGAGTTCACAATTTTGAGGTCAAAATATTTGTTGACTGATATTAATAACTTACCATGAGAAAGAGTTACAATTTAGAAAAGACTAAAATTACTATTGCCAAGTGTTCCCTTTTCATTTTTTAAACATTTCTACAAGTGACTAAATTTTTTGTTTTATTAATTCAATATATATATTCCTTTTTATTTTGAGATAATTATAGATTCACATGCAGTTGTATGAAATAATATTGAGAGATAGTATATCCTATGCCCGGTTTCCCTTCTGTCTTGTGAAACTGTACTATAATATCAAATATCATAACCAGGAGATTGACATTCCACCACTCTTGTTCAGATTTCTTCAGTTTTACTTGTAGTTAATTGTGTTTGTGTATGTTTAATTCTATACACTCTTATCCACAAAGTATGTTTGTGCATACCTTATCCTAGTCAAAATACAGAAGAGTTAGTTTCATCACCGTAAGGATGCTTCATGTTGCCCTTTTATGATACTATCCACTTAACTCCCTCCTCCGTCTTAACCCCTGGCATCTTTAACCTCTCTCCACATCTTTAACCCTGGAAAACATTAATTTGTTCTCCATTTATATAATTTTGTCATTTCAAGAATGTTATATATACATCAATGCAATTATACGGTATGCAATCTTTTGGGATTGGCTTTTCTCGGTATAATTTTCTAGAGATTTATTCAGGTTTTTATGTCTATCAGTAGCTTGTTCCTTTTGACTACTGAGTAATATTTCCTGGTATGGATATACTACAGATTGACTATTCACCAATTGAAGGAAAGTGACAAATAAAGCTGCCATGAACATTCATGTACAGGTTTTTGTGTGAAAATAAATTTCCATTTCTCTGGGATAGATATCCAAGAGTGGATATCTATCACACCGGCAATGTGTGAACTATTCGGTTTCTCTGCATCCTTCCCATCATTTAATGTTGTCACTGTTTTTATTTTAGATGTGTGGTGATATCTCATTGTGGTTTTAATCTGTATTTCCCTAATGGCTAACAGCAATTCTTTTCATGAGCTTATTTCCCACTTCTTCCATGTAATGTCTGTTTATGCTTTCAGACCATTTTCTAACCGGATTTTTTGTTGTTGCTGTTGGTTTTAAAAGTTGACTTTTGAGAGTTCTTTGTTAGATCACAAATAATTGCAAATTTGTTTGCAAATATTTTTTCCCAATCTATAGCTTGTGTTTTCATTCCCTAATATATATATATTTAAATTAACATGCACCTCGATGGTCAACATGACTATTCCCATACAATTTGTATTTTCCTTAGCGACTTTTTCTTTCTTTATCATCTAACATAAATACACAATTCTGCCTATTATTTCATACATGCCATAATTATGTTTAATAAAACTCTTCATCTGATCTTATGATTCTTGGTTAAATGGCTTTGGAAAATGGGAGGTTGCAACTCAAACTAATGGTATGTTAGAAACTAAGAACATCTGTTCACAAAAAGATGAAAGAATCTAACTTTATTACTTTACTATGCAAAAGCCCAAACAACCAGTTGGAAAATGGAAAATGGAATTTTGTGAATGTATATTGTTTGATACTATAAAGTTAGTATTTTATTGAAAATATTTAAAAATAATATTCATATGACTTTTTATGAGATTTGTAAGATCATCAAATTAGTATGCTCACTATGGTGTACTAATAAGAGCGACTACATTTTACTTTATTTCAACTTAAATAATTCCTCTTTGTAGAATTTCAGAAATGTCAAATTCTTCTGTTGTGTCAACAACTGCTCTCCAAATGAGTGTTTTATCGTAAATGTTGCCTTTATATTCTTTTTTACTTTCATTGCAAACAACCCACAATGGTTTCTGTGAATGAGGGAATGTTTTGTTTAATTTTAGCTTTTCTTTTTGTGTTTTAAACTTTTTTTTGGCTTTGTTTTCTGTTTTGTTTGTATGGACAACTAGATTTTGCTTTTTTTTTTAATTTTAATTTTAATTTTTAGCAAGCACGGGAATATATTCTTGCATACACCTTGGGAAAGAGAACTCCCTAAATGTGGCTTAATCAGCATTGTAAATCATTTTCTCTCTTTCCCATTGACTCGGATATGTGCATTGTTGGAAATGTGTGCTCTAGTGGCATATTTTTTTAGTCGTATTAGCTGCCTGCCTGTATTCAGGACTATATCAACTGTTGTCATTCTAAATGTTTCCTTTCTTTTTTTCAAACACATTTGCCTGATTGACCTTTTTTTTCTCTGTCTTTCTATGGGGCTGCTCCAGGAGCCATGGCTAATCATCTTATAAGCAATGCTCTGCTTCGTCCGCATGGTACTAACAATCCCTATAATACATTGCTTGGGGAACCGGCGGTCTATAACAACCCTTCTGTCAGCATGTACAACGCACAAGGTGTGCTGGAGTTTATCTTAATTTTTTCAAGTGAGAGTCCCATTTTATGTAGCTTTTATGGGCACATCCTATTTCCTTTCTCCTGCCTTTCTTTGTTTTGGAAGCAGACACACAGACTCTTCGCATTCCACCCCTCTTGGTGCATTTTATTTTCCATTTTCCTTAGGTTTCCCTTAGTAAGGCATGGATTCCTTCTGATGAACAAATATTTGATTCATCCATATGTGTTTGTTTCTCTGTAATGTTATAAAATGTACTTGTGGTTTGTGCTTTTCTTGTTCACTTGTTTCTATATTGAATAACTGTGTATTTATTTTGAGAAATGAGAGATTTGCCTGAGGTAAGTAAGATAAAGGAAGACTCGCTTCAGTAGTCGTAATGTTATATAAGATCAAGAACATGAATCTTACTTTGTCATACCATGAAGTACACCCTGAGCACAAAACATTAGTACTGATGAAAGCGTTTAGATCAACTCTAGGGAAAATTCCTTAACTACGCAGTAGAGGAAAGAGCAGTGATCCAAGGAATAGCAGCTCAGGTTCTACTTTAGCTCTGCCATTGCCTGTATGAGCTTGGTTCCGGCAGGTCACAAAGTTGCTTTTTCTACTGTGGCTTTTTCTCCATGTTAAAAACAAGGCTTCTGAAAATGGCTTCTCTGTATATCCTCTAGCTTGAAAATGATACAAAAATTTACTTGTATGTCAAACAAATAGGCACAGATCTCTTAAAAACCCCTTAGAATATAAGCATTTGGATATGGTTTTACCTTTTCCAAGTATAAAATTTTGTTAGGGGCACAAAAGATTTAAAATATTTATGTCGGATATAAAGAGACTGCAGGAAAAAATATTTAAAGTTTCATAAAAGAAAAATCCTAGTGAGTGATCTCCTTATTTAAAATTATATTTGAAAGAAAATTCAGTGTAACAAGACGACTTCCTTGGTTCCTTCAAGTTGAACCTGATTGATTAGCAGTACTTAATTTGTCAGGAAATTTTGGGTTTGTTTTTTTTTTTCTTTCCCAGTCAGAGGTAAAAGATTAGTGGTGTGTCAATGCATAAAACTTGGTGTGAATGTGCCATTCCAGAAAAGGATACGTTTGTTTTCATGTGGCCATTGGGCATCTAAAACCATCTGAGCTTCCTCAGGTGGCACTTTGCTGGATACAAAGGATGATATAAGACTATTTTAAAAATACCAAAGTCGTCAGTAATATATAGTCAAGATATTTGCAATACAATGAAACAAACAATTCAGCTTTCAATTCTATTACATTTCTTAAGGGATACAAGTCTAAGAATAATAGAATCAGAAGGTGGCACAGAGCTCAATAAATTCTCTTTGCATGATTGCTGACTTTTTCTCAGCCTATGTTTAATTAAGCATTTCCTCTTATGGGGCCCTTCCTACCTCAGGATGTCATATATTCTGTTGTTGAAATGCTCAATTTGTTTCATATATATGTATTTTCCCAACTGAGCTAAAATTTTTCTGTGGCTATAATAAAACTATCATAAGAGACAGTTTCTGGGACCCTCATCATGGTTACTGTCTCCGAATTGTCTCTTATATCTTAATGTCCCGGCCAGCTGTGGTTTGGCCAGTTTAGTAGACCTTATAAAAGCTAGTTTTGTTTTTTTCTTTATTTTCCTTAAACCAAGTGACAGGTAATTGTGTCATTATAAACATTTTCAAATGTGCTGGCATATTGGTAAATTTTGAATGATTTATGATTTTCCCCATATCTGCAAATTAAATGCATTCTACACCTTTCACAGAAGAGTTGTTGGTAATTATTTTAAAACAAGTAATACATTTTGAATCACATTTCATTTAGCTTTTTGGTTATGCAGACATAATTTCTAACTTCTTATATAATGAAAAAGTAACAATCATTAATCTGTACGTGTTTCCTAATTCAGTATCTGCTTTCTCATCATACGTTATTTTTACTGGTATCCTAAAGTAAGGGATTTTTCTAAGGATGCAATACTTCTATAAAAACTATCAAACTGAAATTCCCACAGTAGAAAGTTTTTATTTCTGTGGACTTCAGTACTGGTTATTGCTATTGAGATTATCAGTAAATTCTGAATGGATTAGTCTTTTATTCTAGTAAATTCAATTCTACTGAATTGTCTTAAAAAGAAAAATAATTTTATTAATTTTTTTCAGAGTTGGAATTGTATACTATTTCACGTTTTAAGATGTTAAACTATGGTAGTGCTTAAAATAACTTTTTTTTTTACCACTGACCAAAAATAAATCTTGGTGATTGTCATATTGCTACTAATCTTATGCTTTCAGATGAATGCACTTATATTCTTACTGGCAAGGTGAAATCTTACATGACATATAGGTGGCTCGGTATGTACTGGAGTGGTTCATGTTAAATTACCACTTGGCTCTGTTCTGTGGATCCTCTAATTCACCTGCACCACTGCTATCCAGGAATGGAAGCATTCCAATTGAAAATATCCAGTCTTGTTTGTAACGCCTTTATGTAAAGATGTGTTGACAGTGTTACCGAAGCAGGAAGTGAATAATATACTTTCATTATATTGAATTCAGATTCTATTTGTGGAAATATTTAAAATTTCATGCATAGTCTTTCTGGACCATTATCTTCCGGTTGGGATTAGAAATTTAATTTTTGTAAAGATAAATCTCATTACATACAGAAAAAACCTATAAACAACATAATATAAACAGGATGTCATGATTCCACTAATTTACATTTAATTCAGTTCTACAACTTTAAAAACATATTCATGGGATGGGATATAGTGACGAATACATTATAGTTGGTAAGAATAGAAGACTATTTTAGAACATATATAAGTTGTGACTTTCAAAGCCCACGGAAGATATGAAATAGAGGAGAGTGCAGCAGACAGTTGGAAGAGATCTGAAGGACTCCCTTTCTGATATCTGCTCTGCCATGTTAGCAGGGTGGTATTAGATAAGGCCCAGCCTCTCTCGGCTGCATTATAGTCCTCTCTGGAAAGCAGGAATTGGACTTCAGTGATCTCTCATCTGCTGTCCAGTTCTAAAATTCTCCCATTTAATATGAGCCTACACACATTTACATCTGCTGATATATTAGCTTGGCTCTTTATTTCAAATTCTTATCCTAAAGCTATTTTAAGAGATTTCCTCTGCATTTGGAAATATTGTTGGTCTTTTTGCTGAAAAGAAAATCAACCTTTAAAGTACAAAATCTGTCTCTTTAAACAATGGTTAAATTATAACAAGTTGGAACCTGTTCAAATGATCTGGCCTAATGAATTTTGTGATATTTTAATTTTTGTAAGTGAAATCAGCAAGAGCAATTCTTTCAACCTGATTAAAGTATGAGTTTTTTCCTAAAAAAAAAATTTGCTAGGATTGTTTTTAAAGGGTTGTATACAATTGTACAACAATCCAGAAGAAAACCTGATATTGGTGGTGGTATTCCCTCATATTTTCTTGAATGTCTTTAACCTTTTTTCTCTGTAGTTATACAACTTTTGAAAAATTTATGTAGCTACAATGGGGAAAATAGCACACTAATGAAAGCCTTTAACTCTGGTTTTCTCTAAGATGAAGACTTTAAAATTTTACTGAAAATTTTAAAAATTAAATAACATCCCTTAGAAGCAGGTATGCTCTAACATATACACAAACATATATAATTATAGTCATAGCTTGCCCTTAAGTTTTTACTCTCCTTGGTTTGTGTGATAATCTTAACTTTAAAATAAGTGTGTATTATTTGCTTGAAATTTACAAACTGTAGAAATGCTTATTAAAGACTCATTATATTAGCATGCGTTAAGGGGGATTTCTTATTTTCTGACTAACATTTCAGTATTTTTAATTATGATGAACCATGTAACACAAACTCACGAATTTTGGGGCAGTGGAAATTATTTCCTTTGACTCTTTTTTCTGCATATCATCAATTTGCTTTTTACTCATGTTTCCTCTACTGTCGCTGTAAGCTTACTTGTTGTTTTTTCTTTCCTTTTCTTCATGCTGTCGTTTAGAGCCCTACAGAGAGACAAGTATGGGAGTAAAGCTAAACATTGCATATCAAATGTAATTTTTTTTAGTTCACTTTTATTGCATCACATATAGATGATGTAGTTATTAAAAACAGTTCATCTCACAAGTTTAAAACTAAAGAACCTATGAATCGACTTATATATAAATATGTTAATAGAGATTAGACGCTTTCGTTGTCTGATTCTTTTATTCTGTCACGTAATCAATGTAGTTGTTAAGTCTCATGTAACGTTTGTGTGAGTTAAATTGTTTTTAAATTAAGCATTTATTTTTGCTAAGTAATTCATTTTCTTAGTACATTCCATCATAAAACGGTGTCACGTGCAACATACCCACTTTATTTTGCTATGGCTGCTTCCAGCCGGTACCTCATGCATTGACAACAGAACTAATAAACGTTTCAATGCATCAGCCACCAACCATAACCATCAAGCGCAGCAGCCTCTGCAACGGCAATCACCCATCACATATGGCCCTTTGAAAAGCATTTACTTTTGTTTTTTTCTTAACATTGTGGATTTGTCTACAAGATAGAAAATGAAAATAAACTGCTTCACCCTATGTCTGTGATAGCTGCTTATTAATGTGTTTTTTTGAAAACTGCGTTACCTGATACCATCAGAAAGCCACATAAAAATTGACAAGAGTTGAGACACTTCATTTAAACCAGCAATGAACAAGTTGACTTTTGGTAAACATAACTGCATCACAGATATAGAATGAATGCTCTATTTTCACATTAGCAATGTATTGAGAAGTTTAATACAATTCTCCAATTAATTTTTCTTTAAAGAAATACTCTTACTTACCAGTATTGGTTATATGTGTTTTTTCCTTTTGTGGTTGCATCTGAAGTGATTTATGAAACTATTGTAGATTCTTGGATTTCTGTTCATTCAAGGGAATGTAAAAACCTTGAAGAAATATGTGGTCAAATTTATTTCCCTGCAGCTGTTTCTTGCCAGAATAAAAATATTTATCCTCTTTTAAACCCGAAGTTTAATATGCACACAAAATCATCACTCATTATCAAATGGTAACATTAACACTGACACGATGTTTTTAGGAATCAGATCCCTGTGTCTTTACAAATTCTTTTGTAGTATTACCTAATGACCCTAAACAATCACTGATGGTACAATAATAACCAAAGTGCTTATAGCAGAAAAAATTTAGAAAATAAAATACTTTTGTTCCTATGTGTAAATTATTTTGATGTGCCATTTATTTGACTAAGCATTATTTCATGACCTCATCATTCTGACAAATTTAACATAATCCTTTTGTGGTTTTGTGTGTAGAGATTTTTAATCTTACAAAATTATTAAAGTACCACACACGAATTATGTTAATATTATAGCTATTTCAAGACAACATGTAATATTAAGGGGAATGAATTATTTGACTGACTTTGATGTGTATAAATTGAAAGCTATAAATGACTAAACCAAAATTTTACATTATTTTGTCCAAGTTATAACCAAATATACTTCAAATAATATCAGGCAATATTTGTATAGAAATTGATAATTTATAGGTTTTTAAGAAATTCTTTTCAAGATTCACTTTGCTCTTTTTCCATTTATAAAATTTGTCCAATTATATAGACACGCACAAATAGATTTAATACTATGTTTCTTTCCAAACATTTTATACTTAAGTAAAAATGCTAGCAATTTATACATATTTCATAGTCGATGAATGTTTTTGCTTTTGTGTTTGTGTGTGTTGTATGGCCTATTGGATATAAATGTCATAGTGTCTTGTAATCTTTTTCAGAGGGGCTTCTGAACAATGCCAGGGATACAAGTGTCATGGATACTCTACCACTGAATGGTAACCATGGCAATAGTTACAGCATTGCCAGCAGCGAATACCTGAGCAACTGTGTGCAAATCATAGACCGTGGCTATAACCATAACGAGAGCGCCCTAGAGAAAAAGATTCTGAAGGAACTCACTTCCAACTATATCCCTTCGTACCTGAACAACCACGAGCGCTCCAGCGAACAGAACAGGAATCTGATGAACAAGCTGGTGAATAACCTCGGCAGTGGGAGTGAAGATGACGCCATCGTCCTGGATGATGCCACCTCCTTTAGCCATGAGGAGAGTTTGGGCCTGGAACTCATTCATGAGGAATCGGATGCTCCTTTGCTGCCCCCAAGAGTTTACGCCACAGAGAACCACCAGCCACACCATTATACCAGAAGGCGGATCCCTCAAGACCACAGTGAGAGCTTTTTCCCTTTGCTGACCAACGAGCACACAGAAGATCTCCAGTCACCCCATAGGGACTCTCTCTATACCAGCATGCCGGCACTGGCTGGTGTGGCCGCCACAGAGAGTGTTACCACCAGCACCCAGACCGAACCCCCACCGGCCAAATGTGGTGATGCCGAAGATGTTTACTACAAAAGCATGCCAAACCTAGGCTCCAGAAACCACGTCCATCAGCTGCACACTTACTATCAGCTAGGTCGTGGCAGCAGCGATGGATTTATAGTTCCTCCAAACAAAGATGGGACCCCTCCGGAGGGAAGTTCAAAAGGACCTGCTCATTTGGTCACTAGTCTATAGAAGATGACACAAAAATTTAAACCAACGAAACTGCTAACACCTTGTTGACTGTTCTGAGTTGATATACGCAGTGGTAATAATGTGTGTACTCCTGAATCTTTATGCTGTTCTCAAAAGACAAACACAAACTCTTTTTTTTTTTTTAAATGGGATTTTTAGGTCAGCCCAGGGGAGAAAGATACCTGCTGAAATTCCCCTGTGCCCCATCCTTTCCCCCTCAGATGGAGACTTCATTATGTTAATGAACGAGATATGAAGAAAATGGCACTCATTGTGGCCTTGTTGAATTATGTTGTGTTTGTTTTAACATCTCTGATGCTCTGTTACTATAATTACAAGGACCTGCTTTCTAAAAGGCCAGAACAGTTGTTTGAGATTAGTAACAATGCTGCATCTAGATTGGAGTGCTGCACAAACAAACATAAAAGCAAAGCAAAACTGTATCACAGTGGTTTTTTGTCACTTACAACCGGAATTCACTACAGCTGGAATAGCTGTAGAAAACAAAATAAAACAACAAAATTAATAATGAAATGGAGGGGAATTCTAGAATTATATGCTAAAATGCATATTTTATGATTTGCTGTATTAACTGATGATAAAACTAATGGCAGAAAAAAATTGAACAATTTCTATGTAATGTACAGATACTAGCATTGCACATATAGTCTGCTTTCTGTTCCTCCAGAATTTGAGTCCTGTTAATGTAATGGAAACAAAAAGTTGTTTTCCTTTTCTTTCGTGCTGGTCTTGCAAGTTTGTCTACCAGTAAGAGAGCAAAGTTAGTTACCTTCCTTTCCTCTTTCTTTTTTTAATTTTCTTTTCTATTCTTCTCTTTCTTCCTTTTTTTTTTTTTTTGACCTCTTTTTTTCAAGTTTTGCCTGGCAAAAAAAAATAAATAAATAAGCGAAACTATCACTTTATAAGAATCATTTTCTAGTAATGCAAACAAATTATTTTTTACAAAAAATAAAATAAATAAAAGTAGACTTCCTTCCCTCACTATATATCTTTATTTAGTCAGAATCTATTTCCAGCAGCATTTTTACAAATTAGAGCAGGACAAAACTTTTACGTTTACAGGGCACACCTGTTGTACTGCAAAGCATATTTGGCAAGCAGCTCATCACCAAGACAGTAGCTAAGATTCTAGAAGTCAAGAGGTGTCTATAGAACTAGTGGGGCTTCTGCATGTGAAAAACGGTATTCCATAGGCATTAAAGTGCTGAATGCTCAGTCTGATCCCCAAGGGGGCACCTGGAGTACCAATTTTTAGAGGAAATTCACTCCCTCATAGTAAGAATTGAAAGGTCAAATTATTTTGAAGTGATTTTTTTTTTAAAAAGTCTTCTTTTTATTAACAGGAAAACTTATTTATTTGACAGGATTTTAAGTAATGTAGGAATACAAGAGGTAAATTAGCAGCACATATAATTTTTTTTTTAAATTTATGATCCATTTTGTATGGTCTCAGAGTTGGATGACCTCATTACTAATATTTGTTGTAAAAGTGAAACTTGTTTGCCAACCAATAAACAACTGATTGAGATTTAGAAGATATCGTATTGACGTATGTACTATATGATTATTCTCATTTTTCTCGCCTTTCTTTCCTTCTGTTTTCAATGTATAAACTTATCTAATCCTCTGTGGCTCAAATGAGCCATGCGAAAGAAATCGGTCTGCCTAGATGAGTAACCGAAGCACAAAATTATATAGTTTTTGCAGACAAAGTAAACCAGAAAAATTGGATGGGCATGTTTATGTTGGCTGAAATAAGATGTATAACTTACTTTTGAGCAGGTTAACATAAATGTCACTATGTGCTTATTTATAAACCAGCTGTAGTCACCATGCTTATTTTAATAGCCAGATTCAATCAGAGATAGAAATAACGAATTTGGGGGGGAGTCATATGTTTTCCTCCTTTTTAAGTTCCATTTTGATGTTAGAAACTTAAATTCACTCAAATGTCTAAAAGATGGAGGAATCATGGCAAAGAGAATTCCATTTTGTAAAGACAGTATAAGACATTTTTTGTCATAATTTTTTTTTTTTTTATCCTATATATGGCAGAAATCATAGGGAAAAAAGTCCTTTCAAAGCAGCTTTCTAGATCTGTAATTACTGCGGAGCCTTTGCAGCCATGTCCAAGCATGGGGCCCCTCTTAGGACAAAGCTAAAATGAATTTGCCAAATTATAATTTCTGTTTTTTATCTTGGGGTTTTCTTTTTCAAAAATCTAAACACCACTCATCTATAAATGAATACCTTAAATCAATGTGAGAAGGTATAGTTTAGAGAGGGTCAGTAATTTATGTATAATTTAAAAATATATGGCCAAAAAAAATTGTGCTGGGCCAGAGTACATCGTAACCTTCAATCATATCACCTCAAAATATTTTTATGTATCACTCCTTTTTAGTCAATTGACATGAATACTTTTTAAGTCTACAGATTTTCTTTAAATTGGAGGAGAACCACAAGCTTTAACGGTAATTAGGTTTTTCTCGCACCTATGACAATTATTAGCACCTGAAAGGCATTTAACCCACCTGATGCATAGAATACATTTGTCAATAATAGAACCCTTTTTAGACATGTTTAAGGTAACTTCAGAAACACAAATATGTCTGTGGATTATGAGCACTTAGTCAAACAGTAATCTATATGAAAGTGACTGTCAGTAAGAAGCTAGTTTCATAGAAAAATCAGGAAACTACCTCAATTCAGCTTGCTGATTTTCTGATACTGCTACCTCCCTGCCCGTTATTTTTTGTGTTTGATTATATGGAAATTTGAAGCAGGTAGCTTCCCCAGCACTATGTAGACAAAGTTGAAAAAAGATGACTTTACTACGTATACTGGTGCAAAAGAACATTAAGTACTATCAATTACTACTACTAAGCTCTTGCATTGATATGAAAGGGTGAGATTTTTGAACTCTCATACGTCATAATTGGTTTGCTTTCAGAAAGACTTAAAATCCCAAAGATTTTCACAGGGAGAGATTGTTCCACCAAGTTTTACGTAGCTATAGTGAAAAAACAATGGATAAAGGACTTAATTATACATACGTTTCAATAGAAATTTGTGTATATCTAACGCGTATTCATTTAGTCTTGTTTACACTAGCAAGGGTTGAATTCCTGAACTTGAATCTTTTTTCTTCACATGCATTTTCATGTAGAGCTATTGATGAATTACTAATTTTTAAATTTTTCTTTCTCTCACCTTTTGTTGACTCCATTTGTTTCAATACCCTGTGACATTTCTGACCCGCTTATCTACATATTTTTGATGTGTTTATCTGATCTTCCAATAAGAAATAAATTCCCATTGAACAGACACACTATACATACATAACACCTTATTTAGCCAGCTGGAAGTAAGAGTAATGCCAATGAAAGAAAGCAATTATTACTTCTTAGTAAAATAATATTTTTATAAATTTTACGCTTGGATTTTTTTCTTCCTCTTTAAAGTCTAGTTCACATGATACTTTATCAGGACACTTGCTGAGGGACTTCATGTTTAGTTGATTCTGAAACTGATAGATTGTTGCACAGCCTCTGTTCCTAATTGATAATATTTGTGACAAAAATCCGTATATTATGAAGGAGAAATAGGTTGGAACTCCAATTAAATTTTATGGGAATTCCTCACTCTTTCTATTCTAGTATAATTGAACATGTTGGCATTGAATAATAATTACTATGCTACAATAATCATAATGACAAAAAAGTACTGGCATGAGGACAATTATCTCAAAGTAAAAATAACTTGAAAAATGTATAATCAAAAGCACATAATGGAAATACCCTTAACTTCTTGTAAAAAAAAAAATCTATGACTCTATATTAAAATATAGTTTATTATCCGTATTTTAAAAATCTCCATTATAATCTAAAAATGTTGACATATTAATGAAAGGATCTTTAAGATTCAAGTTTTTAAATGCTCTGATATTAATTTAGTTGGTGTGACAAAACTTTTCGTGATAATGGAGGTAAGCATCTAAGGGAATTAGTACCGTTTATGAAAGATCCACATACTTACTTGTAGGCAGTATCTCCAGCTTTTTCCTCCACACATGTCCAGATCCACTGACTGGTTTGCTCAAAGAATGACATTAAAAATCCTAATGACTCGACTTTCTGCATTACTGTAAGAGACCAAAAGAAAGAAGAAAAAGATTCTGGATTATCTAAACATCAGCTCTGAACTAATATATAAGCATCCCCTATTAATGAAAGAATACTTAGTTTTTAGAAGTTATCCATCAGTATTGTACCAAAGTGCTACTGATTAGAATATTTTTGGAAAAAAAAATAAGTGCTGCAGGACTACAATGCATGTCAATTCAAATTTAGAGAGTTAGAAAAGAACCTAAACCCTAATTTGGTTTTGAGCAAATCTGAAGATGTTGGCACGAATGTCCCTTCTTCTCTAACAAAAATATTGAGATAAAATACTAATATATGAACTTTCCAGTATATTGTAGACCAAAATACTAAGATTTAATTAGTTCATTTGAAGTAATTCATAATTATAACACCACATATTCACTATGCATTCCTAAGTAATCCCTTGAAATTGTATGTTGGATTTCTGCACATCGATAAATTAGTTAGGAAGACGGAGGCACAAAAGCGAAGTAGCAACATTGCAAAATAGCTTATGCAAGTATTTTTGTGCGAGTGAATTCTACATAAGCTTCTCTGAGCTCATAAAATTTATTCAATGTATCCCCAAAGAAATTCAGTTTTGTAATCAGCAAATACGTCCTTCTTAAACCATCTGAAAATTATTATTAAACATCTAAATTTTCATTTGTAGACTAGTAGAAATTAAAAAGTGTTGGTAGCTGCTTCTTTCCTGATTAGGCCACAGGAGGAAACGTTCCTATTTACTAATTAACCCTGCTTATTTCCTGGTTTAAAAGGGAAATCAATTTTTAACTTTCACCTGTACATATACTTACACCCTCTGATTAATTTTATTTACAGCTTGCAGAGGAAACAGCTTGTTTACAATATTACAAACCTGGTGATTTTTGTAATAAACCAGGTAGTTAATATGGTTTTGCATATTGTCATTTGAAAGAAAGTTATTGCTATATCTTCTTTTTTTATAAGAAGGAACAAATCGGCACTTCTTTCAAATCTAGTAGTTTAAATTACTATTCAAATGTCTTGATTTCAACTGTTTCGATGTTTCTTTCTCTCTCTGAATAGTATGTCAAGGTACATTTTTCTCATTTGATAATTTGTGTCCCATTAGAATATTTCAATGGTGAATGCAAACCATGATTTTTAAGAAGGCATGTGAAAGACCTTTGATTTATTTAAAGAAGTCAAGGAAGACTATACGTGATAAAACCACAATTGGTATAAACAAGTCCTTTCGACCACAGTATGAGCAGAAGAAGAGCAGAACCAACAAAGACAGCAAATTTATGGTGAGGTGGCAGGGCCTAAATTAGAGTTACAGAGAAAAGTTTTCCAGGAAAAAATAATGAAACCATTTGCAGTGATAAAAATCCATACACTGTACCAAATGCTACTGATGTGTTCAAAAAAATAAAATTGGAGTTTCCTGTATTATAATTTCATCGTGCTAATTCCACAGGAAACGCGAAATACTTTTAACACTCTTTAGATATTCCTTGCCTAGTTATACCTTGTCTAAAGGCAATATAAATATGTTTAACATGTTTCTTGAATATGAGTATTTTGCCTAAATTCACCTTTACTTTCTAATCTGCTGACTCTTGTGCACCAACACAGTTAATGCTACTAGTAGCTTTGTACCCTGTAGAGCTCTATTATGACTCTAATAAACATTAAATTAATATTATATTGAATTATGTAAATTGTGCAAAATAATAACCTAGTGATATTCATGTTACAGGATAATTCATTATATATATCAATATAACACTGAGAATGAACAAATAACACAATGCTGAAAATATTACTCTCAAGTCCTCACTGTCTTCAATTATTGTAGTCAATTCATAAATCATGAGTTATCAAAGTACTCCATAATCCAAACATGTCTAAAAGTATTCTTAATGCACCATTCATTCTAGAATGCTAAAAAAAAAGAGCTTGGAAGAAAAGCAAAGCAGACTTCTAAAGATATAATTTAAACTTTATCATTCGGATTGAAAAATTTTTAAACAAGGATGCCCCACTCTTTGATCTATGGGAGAGGTTACTAAAGATTTACAGTTAGTCCAAAATCAGAGGCTTTCAAATTTGAAAGGAGTTAGGTTTATCTCGATGGCCCAAGACTGCAAAATTTCACACTACCTTGGCAAGGAAATATATTTAAAATAGCTTTTTAAAGTTTAAAAATTCCTCTGATACTTCTGAATGCAAAACAGGAAAAATGATCCTGACTTTGAAGGGAAATACATTGATTGAGCTCAAAACACGTTTGACAAAATTAGTTAGTGTCACCAGTTCTTTAACAGTGGGGTGGAGGTCTTTAAGGTTGTACTCAGGATACAGTGACTAGGACAGAGTGTCTCTTGGGCTAATCACTGCCTAATCTTCTAGAGTATTTTTTAATGCCCTGAATTTCAAATTGTCACAATGGCTTATGTTTGGAATGACATTTTGAATTAAGAAAGATGAGGAAAAAACATTGAAAGTTGGTTTTCATATATCATTTGAGAATAAAGCTTTCCTTTACCACCTAATAAAAGCTGATAATGTCTTGAACAGCTGTAGACAATCAAAATGTGTTCATTAATAAAGTATCATTTGTTTGTATATTTTTAACAGTCATCTTTGCCTGTGAACCATAAAATCAAGATTTGCAGAGTCAGGTTGATTTCCCTTGATCTGGCTTGTGTGAATGCATTGCAAGTGGATGGATAATTTGGAAGTTTATCCATACTGTTTTCCTCCTTGCCAAACATTAAATCTAATTCAAGATATACCTTTCTAAAAAAAATTAGTTTATTTTAAAACTAACAACTAGTTATGCTATTCCTTATTGATAAGAAAAATCACTTTTTGGAATCAAGAATAAAGCTATTGCAGCTTTGGCCTCTTAGGATTCTCATATATTCACACATGGCATTATTCTTATCATACACACCTACCAGATTTCAAGCTATTGGATTTTTTTCCCTTGTATAACCTTTTCATCCTTTTTTCCCCCTTAAACGCTCTGTACAATCACATGTAAAATCATGAGCTACAAACCTCAATAAAAATATCAGTAAACGATAAGTGATGTAGTTACTGTTATTATATGGTATTGCCAAAACTTTGGTTTTGGGATAGTGTTTCAAATTGCAGGACAATAACTGAAACATGGACTCCTAATATATTTCCTAGGCCCATTATTTTCATGCCCTGCGACCCTCCTCTCTTCACACATTGGAAAAAAAAAAAAAAAGTGAGCTTTTTTTTCCCCCTTGTTTTCAAAGTACCACTGCGACCTGAGACATCTATAAAGCTATTTGTCTTTTCTGGGAAAATAGGAAGTTAAATTAAGAATTTACTATTTGACCTTAAAGTTTGTCGTTAATGAGATATAATCAAATTTAGTGTTATATCTACTGCCTGATCTTATATCTCCTCATCTCAAACTGGGGAATAGGGCAGTCAGCTGCCGATGAATGTCTGATCCAACAGAAAGTTTAGAGGTATGTGGTGTGATATGCCAGTCCTGTTTTGAATAAAGGGTATAATATATATATACACATATATATACACACACACACACACACACACACACATACTCTATTAGTCAATGTTTCAGATCACAAATATAGATGTTATATAATCACCATTCTGGAGGGTCAGGGATTGTGATTATTTAGTTTACTAACTCTAAGCACCAGTAAAATGAACCCAAGTATCAGCTAGATAAATTTAATCCAGATGCCTGTCTTTTGTAATATTGAAAATACATTTTTGTAAGAAATATTCTGCAAGGAAGTGAAAGGAAATCAGCAGGTTGTGAGTGCCTAGTATGTGCCTGGCACTTTACATTGCCTCATTTAATCTTCCCAATAATATGGCAAATGGAATTTGTTCCTGTATAATCCTTTGATGGAAGAAATAAATTCAGATCCCACAGTCCCAGAGCTAGTGAGTTTTGAACCAAAATCTCTCAGTCTAAAGTCCATTTTCTTTATTTTTTTAATGTTATACTGCATCAACTAAATGATTTGTTGAAAAGACAGTAATCCATATCTTTTCATTTACAGAGGGAAAAAGAAATATTGAAAAAATATGAAACTCAAAGTTTCTGTAAATCTCATTTTACTAATCAATATATACACATACATATATATAGATATCTGTCAATACATCTATAGTTGTATCTACCTATCTAACAATTTAGAGAGAAGATAGGTCTGATTTTTTAATTTAGGTTGTCACTTCCCAATTCTATACCTTTCAACAAATTTTTTCTGACAATGGAGTTTCTCATCTCTAAATATCTGAATACGATCTCTATTTTCTCTTTGATATATAATGTATGAGGCACACATAAAATCCTCATCCAGAAAATTTTTTTAACAGATTCTGAGTTAATACTAAGGAGACTCTGTGTCTTGTTGATTCTGTTAGTTCCACCACCCCCAATAATGGTTAGATAATAGTAATATGCATCTAAATCAAATTCCTCTTGAAGTTCCACTGATTATGTATGACTGGCTCATTCCATTATCATAGCATGTATAATAACTGGAAGTTTCTTAGTCTTTATGTACACAACTTTTCAAAATTTAATCCTTACACAACAGTTTTACCAACTGTACTTCCAATCCTATAATGCAGCATTTGGTAATCTATATTCAGCAGGTCTAAGATGGTTCTAAGTTTAATGTATTTGAGAGACGTGGGATGAAACAGATTTGTTTCTTACAGGATTTCAGAGAATGTTCTGTAAAACTCTAAGTGGAGTATATATTGTTATGTTTTATAAAATTATTTGGCCCTTAAATATTTAAGGAACCTGAAGAGCAATGCATTGAGAACCAATTGAACCATGGAACTCAGTTTGTGAAACACTGTTCAAAATATTTTTGTTATCACTGGGTATTTTTTCCTGCATATTTTGTGTCAATGAAATTCTAGAGGTGTGACTTCTGCAATACAGGTATTAATTGGCTTCATAACTCATGATAAAGCAATGTTTTAAAAATACTTCCACTAAATGTCTTCTCTCAATTTTTTGGTCAAGAAAGAAAAACTGAGATGAATGCTACCTTAACAATTCTGCCCTAACCATAGAATCTCTTTATTTTAGTATAGTTTCCTATCTTCTAATATAAAATATACATTTGGCTGCAGCAACTGGAGATAAAAGACTGTACTCCACACCCATATTTCCCATTTATAAAATGCATATAAATAAGGAAATCTTGTTGAAATTCAAATTTTGATTTGTGTTAGTCTGGGGATGAGTCTGAGGTTGTGCATTTCAAACCAGCTCTCAGCTATGCGTGCTGCTCCAGCTGGGATCAAGGCACTGGGACTTTCTCATATGAAAAGGCATATGAAAGACATGCCTTGTTATCCAGTTTATTTTTCCCCCTAAGTGGTTGTTTTAAAATACTAGGGAATATAGTACAGGAAAGAAGAAACAGAGTTTCCATATGTTGCTCAATTTTACTGAGACAAATCTGTCAATATTTTTGGAAATAAATAATGGATTTGCAAAGTTGGTAAAGGTTACAGTAGTACTGAAGGTAAAGCCATTGCTCTTCTACTCCAGCATTTTAGGCTAAAAATGACGTTGGAAAGGGGGAACCATACATATGTGTGTGTGTGTGTGTATATGTGTATAATACGTATGTATATATGTGTCCATATATATGGGGAAACTATATGTGTCCATATATATGGGGAAACTATATATATGTGTGTCCATATATATGGGGAAACTATACGTATACATATATGTATATATGTGTGTCTGTATGTCTTGTGTACATGACTGATTGCATATATATGTAATCACATATACATGAAATAGACACATGGATACATGTAGTAATTACTTATTATGAACAAAGGTCTTAGCTAAGTGTTATTTTCTTCATAAACACTGATCTAAGACACACTAGAAATAGTTATTAAAGACAATTAAACTAATTTTTTTAGTATGTAAAAGGTCAATCTGATGTTGCAATTGAAGATACTTGCTGGGCTTCTATTTGTATGTAAAATGGAGAATAATCACATAGGTAAGTGTGACAAAAAATTAACAAATGCCCAGAAGGTAATGCCATTTTGAATTTTATAAATTTCTAAAAATGTAAACTATAATTACTTGCCTTACTGTAATATTAAAAAGTTTATTGTGAGCAAAGAATCTTCTTTGACTATAATATCTAATAAGATAAAAGCAAACTCATTTTCTCTACTCGCCTCGGAGACATTTCATCTAGGATTCACTCCTAGTCACAACAGTAGAAAATATAAACGTTTATCCCAAAGTTTCAAGGATATTAACTACTATGAACATCTTACATGTAAATCGAAATAAAATATCTTGTCCATATTGTTGATTGTGTGCTAAGTATATGAAAGTCAAAGCACATCAAGGTATTCAACAAAAACATCTGAATAATTATGAATTAGAATAATCCTTATAATGAACATGACCTCTCAGATCATTGCAATTGTCTAAAAGCAAGACATATCTGAATCTCCAAAATATTCATTCTCTTTATATTTATAATTAGGAAAAAGAGCTCACTAAAATTTTTTATTTTGATATTCATGCTTTGCTTTCGTAAGATGTAAAGAACTTGTGTTTGATATTTAGTATATAGCCTTAATTCCACCAGTTAAGCCATATCCACCAACTTAATTATTTTTAAACATTGAGAAAATGGTAAGACTAAAACAGAAGCTTCTTATCTTTATACTTTTTAAAGCTATCAATTTCTCAAATTCTTGGAAAGTCTTTAGCACATGTTAATTTTCATCATACCATTGTAATTGATGACAACAGGATTCCATTAATTTCTGTTAATGCAGAATAACACACTAAGATGAAATAGACTCAAAATGGAAAAAGGAACACAAACTTTGTTTTTAACCTTATTCTTTTGTTGAAATTTTCATTTTAAGTATAATTTGTTATGCTATTTATAATCTAAAGTTTTTTAATAACTATAATTTTTAGCAGTTGTAATCTATGTATAGATAAATTGCCTAAAAGATTGAAAAAACTAATGATATTATTTGATTCTTAAATTTCAAATTGGAGTGATATCCAAGAAGGATGAGTCAAGACTAACGTTTGACCCTGAGAAGAACACAATAATTCAGTGTTACAGTTTATTCCCTTATTTTGAAAAGATAATTAAATTTATCTTGCTATTTTCAAGTGTTATTGTGAGGGTCAATAAAATAGCTGAGTATTTCCCAGCACTCGTTGTATTAGAATCATCTAAAGCACATTAAAAACAAACAAACAAAAAAGTCCAGGCCTTGCCCCACATTAATTAAATCAGAATCTCTGGGGGTGGTTCCCACATATAAGTAAATTTTAAAAGCATACAGGTGATTCAATGTCCAGTTTGGGCTGAGAATCACAGAGTTAATTGCTTAATAAATATTGGGTATTTGCATTAATCATGTTTAAATATTTTCAAAATATTTGAAAACGTTTTTTAAAAGCAGGAAAGATATATAAGGAAGATATAAATAGAAAATTTCCTATCGCCAGATGAGTGTAGCTAACTTCTTAAGTATGGTTTATCACCTACTTACAAAGATGGATAGTATACTGTTCAAATAAAAATCAACAGGATTATTAAATCATTATTCTCATGATTTAATTCATAGAATAAAGATTCCTTATTCAAAGTATCTGTTTATATCACCTTTTGGGGGGTTCATGAATATTATCACAGTAGAAAGAGGTTAGCTATCAATATTAAAGCAGGCAGAATTCACAGACACATGTCAAGAATTATTTAGACAGATCAAAAGTATCTTCAGGCTTTCCTGAGAAATTTGACTATTATCAGACCATATATTTATGTGTTATTTAGCACAGTGTCACAGCTATCCAAAAATCTACTCTTTGTAAAAGTGTGTTACTTATAATTCCAACAGTAAAGCTACAAGTTGAGGGACCTTCTTTTTTTTATTCAAAATGCATAATAAATAATAATTCTATTAACAGTTTCTTCAATATGACTTCCAGTCTTTTATAGTATTTAGCTTCTGTAGGCCGTCCAATTCACATTCTTCTTTCTAAGTTTTAGTAAATAAATAATTTTGATTCCCAAAAGTTACTCTAAATAACATGGAAGACAACATGGAAAGTAAGTGAGAAATCTGCAACAATTCATTAGATAGAAAAATCCCTTCTGTTGAGTTCTTACACCCGCTAGTCTTCTCCTTCAATTCTTAGCAATTACACAAAGAATTAATATATCTAAATGATCTAATCTGCTTATCTGATAGTGTGGTAAGATGGCAAATAGCTTTTAATCAGTGACAACTCCTGATCAACTGGCAATGCCTGTTTGGAGCATTGTCTTCAGAAGGCTTCATTCAGGATTAATAAGAAAGAAGGTCTTGATGGATTATTTATGTCTTCTGTGGTAGGGAAAGAACCACAGGTGAAAATGATTAACTCATGTGCAATTTATGCACCATCTGATATACAATTTGTAAATGCAAATTACTGACACCTGTGTTTTACAAGAGTCTTGAACCCTAATGCCTTTTTTTGGTGATAGCTACTTCAGTTATGCAATGCTAGTAAGTATTTTAGAAGGGGAGCTGAAAAATTGCCTCATTCATTCTGCTTCTTTCAGATACTTTCTTTATATAATTTATACAATGTTAAATTTGGGATGACTCTTTTCTTTCCCATTATTTTTCACAGAGCTGTACCTAAGCTCTTCTCTTCTCTACCCAGTCATCACCGTCATCTGACCACATCCCTAACCAGTCTCCCTTAGATTCAGACTAAGCTCCATCCAATCTCATGGCAATATAGGATCGCTTTTCTCTTTTTCAATCTTTTCCCACCTATCGATCTCGTTCTCAGTCTTCATTTTATGTTTAATCTTCGCCTTATTCTTTTTCCCCTTTTGTTTCTGTGTTCCACAAAAGTCATTTATATCTTACCTGTTGTTTCTTTGTTCCATAAACCAGCGGCACCTTGTCTCACTCAGTCTAGAAATGTACTCATCAGCTAGTTTTTTCTTCTATCTTCCTTCTTTCTCCCAGTAGTCCCAGATCCGCTTTGCCTCAGCCCTAAACTATATTTTTTCTAGGTCATTTTCACCCATCTCTCCATCAACCTAAGCCATTTGTCTTCTCTGTGTACAATGCAAATTCACAGAATTGAAGAACCGAAACAACCCTTGAAATCATTTAGTCCAATCTTTTTACAGAAGGCAAACTGGGAACTGCAAAGGACATGTGATTGCTCAGGATCATATCTCATTCACGGTGGAGCTAATTCTTGATGAGGGTTTCCTGATCGGCACATTTTCCTATGATATTTTTAAATATTTTCCCGGCTAAGCCCTCCTACCATATTCTTAATATGTCTGCCTCATGTGTGATCTAGTTTCTCCTTTCTTACTGGAGTATTTTTCAGGAGGCTTTGGTTTTAAGTAATAGAACCATAATTCAAACTTACTTAAGCTAAGCAGAATACAAAACACTTGCTTAAATAGAATCAAAAGTACTTTTAATGGAATTAGTGGAATTTATTGATTCACCTAATCAGGGAGGAAAAGGGTGAGACCAGAACTAATTGGAAACCAGGACAATAAACAGAGTAAAGACTTTCTATGTGTCTTATTTCTGTTTATCCCTGTGTGATAACTTGATTTTTTTTCCTACTGAGAGGCAATATTTTATGGTGGTTGAGTGTCTACACTTTGAACTTAGACTGCCTGAGTTCAAAACCTGCTTCCTCCGTGCAGGGCTCTTTCCTGCAAACTTTGGTTAGAAAAATTGCATGGAAGAATTCAGATTTCATCACGTTTGGTTCTTTTTTACCTTTCCCTGGACCAGTTTTGCCCAAGGGATTGGATACCATGATTGGTCCAACCTAGGTTACCGATTATATCTTCAACTAGAAAAGCAGAGTCCTACAAGAAATTGGCAGGAGCGAGAGGCTGGACAAATACACCCGTATTATTGTAGTATCAGTTCTTACAATACTATATCTTGCCTAGTCCATCTGGGACAAGAGCTTTATAAATTTAACTTTTTCATGTCTAAATCATGGTTTGCGTCAGACTGAGTTTACCGTCTTTACTCAGTTGCATTTCTACCTCACCAGTGTAATACTAATTAAAAGCAAAAAACTCAAAATTCAATCAACATCACAAAGCTGTACATTTCCTTTGGTTATAATTAATTTCTATCCTTTCCTTTATAAGCCTTAATTATAAACATTAGAAAATCAGAGCTAAATGTTTAGTTCTTCTAGTCACTCTTCTCACTCTTGTACCAAAGAATTACATTTCACTCTGTAACTTTGAAATTTTCAAACAGAGAAATACTACTTTTTATAAACGCTTATATGTCCTTGAAAAGATAATTAAATTGGTTTTGATGAAAACTCTTTTTCTCAAAATAGGGTAGAAATGAAAATGCTATTAGGCTTAATCCAGGATTAGCAAGAGATATCCAGAAAAGCTCTTACTCTCACCAGGCCTAAAGGCTTATAGCTGAGGGATACACTTTGCAACAATATATACATCTAAATAAAAGAACTGTTACACTTAAAAGGATTCTTCTTCCAATTGGAAATAATCTTTCAGATAAAATTCGGGGGACTTTCCCCAAGGTATACTTTGCACCTTAACATTTTATTTGAGTATGGATTACTATGGATTATTGATCTTCCAACACATAGACCTATTGGAAGGAAAAAGAAGTGGAAAAAAATATCTATAATTCCAACAAACAAAAAAGAATCCTCCCGTTTTTTAAAAAGTTTCATGAAGACTCCAGGAGGAGTATAGATGCAATATACACTGGGGTCCTGCATATTCTTTGAGTTAAGAAGATACAACTGGCATATTGCCGTAAGATTTCCAACTCTGACTCTTTTGCTCAATGATCCATATGTATGTAAAGTTGTGTGTATGTGTGTGTGTTTTGTTTAGGATCTTCAGTTCTATTTTAAATGGAAATAGTTACTGAGATTTTATGAATAGGCAAACTAGAGGAAGTGCTAATAAATTGATTTTTCTTTTGAAGCATTTCCAGAAGTATTAAAAGCTAGACAAAAATAAAAATTGAATGGTCTCATTAAGAAAATGGTTGAAGTGTTCCAAATCCGAGACTCAGAAACTTGGACATACATCAGAAGAAATTACTTATTTCCAGCAGATTTAATTTAAAACAAGCTACAGGGGAGACTGTCATAGGGAAATTATACAAATCTTTAATTAGAATAATTAAAGCCTAATTGTGATGTAATTACAGATAAGATTAAATTTTGCCAACTTAAAAAAAAAAAAATCAAATGAATGCTAATGTTTGACTGAAGGTTTGCTAGATTTAAAAGTCCAGATTTTGGAATCATGGAACTTGATTATTTAAAAAAACTATATCTTTGTCTTTGCGTACAGGCTTTCCATTAAAGTAGCTGCATAATTTTGGCATACTATAGTTTTACAGGTGATGGAATAATCAACCATGTCCATTTCCTGTCATCCCACATAAACATTAAAAATATACAAAATCAACATATACTTTAACTTTTCTCAGAGGAATCTCAGCTTCAAGAGTAACCCACAATACTGAGGATTAAATCACACTTGGGGCTTATGTGGTCACATGCCCAAAGTGTTTGAAAATGCTTTCAAGAGAAGGGAGGGCTTAAAAGGATTGTAACTCTCAAGACTATTGTAACTAAGCACATTGTGCTACAGATAAATCCTGATGTAACTGTTACAGAAAATAGTTGCTGTAAAGACCATCCTTTAGAGAGAGAATGCAAACTGTTTATGCATATAATAAAACTTCTTTGATTAAGTGAGCTGGAGCTCTGATGTCGCTAGAGCTTTTCAATGCTCTTCAGCAATTATGTCCCTATTGAGATTTAATTATCCCATTAGATATTTATTTACTACTACATATTAAGTTACAGTTTAACATTAGAGTTGGTGGACTAATAAATATATAACTACAGCTAGAGAAACAGCTTAGCCAAATAATTATTTCCAATTATTTTACAAACATTTAACACTATGGCCAGAACTATGTCTTGCCAATAATAGCCATCCAATAAATATTTTTTTTAAATGAGAGGATGGATTACGTGACTTGCATTTTATTTGTCTGCTATTATCTGAAATCCTTTGTAATAAATCTTAAAGGGATCCACTTAGAACTTTAACTCGAAACCCAAACTACATTAAGTGAAGTTGGGGAAGAAAATAATAGAGAAATGGAAGAATGAAGAGGGTGGCTTACAAATACTAGGAACTTTCATTTTATACATCCTGCTAGGGTTATTTTCTTTGGCAAAGCTACCATGGCTTGGAAAGGGAAGGTTTGCTGTGTTCAAAGCTGATTAATAAAATGTGGTATATGTATACCATGGAGTTCTATTCAGCAACAAAAAACAATGGTGATCTAGCACCTCTTGTATTATCCTGGATAGAGCTGGAGCCCATTCTACTAAGTGAAGTATCACAAGAATGGAAAAACAAGCACCACATGTACTCACCATCAAATTGGTACTAACCAATCAACACTTACGTGCACATATAATAGTAATGTTCATTAGGCATCAGGAAGGTAGGACGGGAGAAGAGGGAATGGATGTATTTACGCCTAATGGCTGTGGTGCGCACCATCTTGGGGATGGACACGCTTGAAGCTCTGACTTGGGTGGGGCAAAGGCAATGTATGTAACCTAAACATTGGTACTCCTGTAATATGTTGAAATAAAAAAATAAAAATAAAATAAATAAAAAACTGAGATACAAAGGAGTACAGGTAAAGATTTTAGATAACTATTTCCATTTTGTAGTTCAAAAGAAAAGAAAAAAAGATTGATCTCCTAATCTCAAAGTAAGCTTAGTGGTTCCCCAGTAAATTGGTGTTTATATTATACCTCTTATACAAAGAGTTTAGAAAAAGTTATCATGTCTTCAAAATGATCTTTCTGGTGACAACATTTCTGCAACAATGAAGCACAAGGAAGTTACTGTAAGACTTAAGTCAAAGTTTCCCAAACTATCCTCGTAAACTTCTGTTCTTCGAGATATTATGTATATGTAAGTGTGTTTGTCAGGAGGGGGTGGTTTCTGAGGGTCATGTAAGTTCACAAAGACTGAACAAATTTAAATACATTTCTTAACAACAGGATTAGCAAAAGCTTTAGTATACTAACCTTCATTGTGAGTCTCTTCAAAGAACGCATAAATTAAATATTACTTGGGATAAATGATGGGGTATAAAAGAAGGAAATTAAATAAAAAAGAACATTAGAGATCCATTACTAAGCCCATGATACATTGATGTCTAAATCTAATCTTCAATCAGTATGTTCTTAATCATGCTGTCCTTTATAGTTAAGACCTTTTGGAGAGAAGTGACAGAATAAACTCACTCTTTAGTGAATAAACAACTGCACAGCATGTTACCTAACCAGTCATCATTTTCAATATTTGCAGAGGTCGGTATTTGCAGAGGTCAGCAAAGTAAACTATGATTATTATTACTAATAAAACCCTGCTATTATGTTAAAGCTGTAATTTGCCCAGCTAAAAATTGATGTAACCTATCCTTTCTTGTAGTGAAAGGTGGCCAGTGAGATGTAGGTGGAAATTACTGATATTGCTTATAGAAAGTCTCCTTCAAGGAGGCTGCCTCTGCTGGAGGTGAGTCCTTTACCCCTCTTCCCCTTCTTCCTTATTTTTGTTGGAATACAGCTGTGATGGTTAGAACTCTAGCAGCCATCTTGGGCCATCAGGCAACCCTTGACAATGAAAACTATCTGCTAAAGATGGCAAAACAGAGACACTGAAGGAGTAAACGTCCCTGCTGACTATGCAGCTTCAGTACAACCCTGAACTGTCCACTGCCTGACCTCTTTAATCTGAAACAAAAATAGATCTCAATCTTATTTTAGTCATTGTTATTTAGACTTTTCTGTCACATACAGTTAAACATAATTCCTAACTGATAGAGCAGTGAATTGGTTAAAATTATTATTTTCTTTTTTTTTGGCAGAGGTGAGAAGAGGTAATAATAATGCCATTTCTTTAAAAGTAAGGACAGAGTGACAGGTCTCTGCATTTCAACATTGAATTGCAAGTTTGCATCAGGGCCTCTTTTTGCACTACTTAGAACGGGATAATTCCATTTAATTCTAATCTGTTCATGGATTATATATTATTGCGGGCGAAATATCAGCTGTCACTTAGCTACAGCACAGCATGCTTTCTCATTACCAGCCTGCGGTTATCAGAAGAGTTTCCTCTCAAGGTTGTAATCATTATGAAAATGGCAACGAGGTACTTTGTCAAAAGATAGTAAAGTATGCTTCAATTAAAACCTGATAACAACACAAATCTTTCTTTTCTTTCTGGATTCACGAATAAAAGCTGTCTATAACACCACTTAACTACTCCATTAGGAATCAGCACTGGATGAGGTTTCGCAAGGACTATATGGCAAACACACTACGATTTACGAGGTGGCCATTAAACCAGTGCTCGACTTTGTTAGTAGAGAGATGGTCACATGTGATTTCACTTTTCTCTTGATGAGGCCATGTCATCTTGCTGAAAGACTTCAGTGAGATGTAACTCTGTTCAGGTAACACATTAGACACGTGACTAGCATGATGTAATTGTTTATAGGTTATAAGTACTTGGCTGGTAAAAATCACTTGTTGGTAAAATGAAATTCTGTTTGTCTAAGCAACATCTTTTGCTCACACACAGGTATTTCTGTTGTCTGGAATTATGAGGAGCAAACAGAAAGAGTATAATTAGGTGTAGAGGCAGGTGAAGAGATGAGTTTCAGCAAGTGGTTACAAGGAAGAATAGTGAAGATTATTAGAGGTAACCACATAAGTATTTAAAAATGAGTCCGTTTGATTTAATTGGTTCTCAAACAGATTACTAACAGTCGGTGGCCATGCTTTCCTTTTTCTGGAAATGATAAGACTTTCACATTAAATGAAGACAATTGCAGCTATCTTTTTATATTTCCATATGAGAACAGTACAAACTTCTTATAAATCAGAAGAAAACTTTGAAAGAAAAATCTCCAAAGCTAGTATTCCGAAAATAACAAGAAACATCTCACGACTTTTCCCATCTCACTCAGTATAAAATACTAAATCCACACTAAGTTCTACAAGGCCCTCTGTGATTGGGTGCCCAGTTTCCTCTCTGAATTCATTTCCTATGCCTCTTCCCCTCATTCCTCTCAGCCACACTGTTCTTGAAGTTGTTCTTCAAATTCAGAAGGCACGATCCTGCTACAGGACCCTGCAAACGCTCTTCCCTCTGCTTCGTGGCTCCTCCCCCAAAAAAGTCCCCGGGCTCATTTCCCATACTTCTCTCGGGTCTCTACTTAAAAGTCACAACCTCAGTGTGGCTGTGCCTGGCCATCCTATCTAAAATTTCAGCAATCTCCCCCTCCCACTCCTTGTCTTGGTTTTTCTCTTGACACACTATAATTCTTATTTATTTATCTGGCATATTACCTGTCTCTCAAGGTTTTATTTTCAGGAGGACAGTGACCTATATTTGTGTTTTTAATTAGTGTTTTCCTAGTACCTATAATAGTACATGGCACATAGTAGATGTTAAATATTTGTTAAATGAATGAGTGAATGGATAAGCAATAATGAAAACAAAACAAAAAAATGTATAAAACATGCCACTGATAGCAATTTGGTGCATATTCTTCCAAAAACTTTATAGGGATTTGCCAATGTGTATGTGTGCTTGTGTGTGTGCATACACATATATATGCAGATTTACATGCATAAATACACACATTTATATGATTATATATTTCTCACTGACCTAAGTTTACATACAGTAGTCCCCTCTTATCCATGGGGGTTACATTCCAAGACCCTTAGTGGAAGCCTGAAACCGCAGATAGAACTGAACTTTCTATATATGCTGTATTTTTTCCTACACATACGTACTGCATGACGTGGATACACTGGACAAAAAGATGACTCACATCTTGCGCGGGACAGAGTGGGGACACCACGAGATTTCATCATGCTACTCAGAACAGCATGCAATTTAAAAACGTATGAATTTATGTCTGGAATTTTCCATTTAAAGTTTTTGGATGACAGTTAACTGTGGGTAACTGAAACTACAGAAAGGGAAACCGCAGATAAGGAGAGACTGCTGTATACAGATTTATTACTTAGGAGAAATGATTTTCTGCAACCTGCTTTTATTTTCTACGTTATGAGTAGTCCACAGACAGCTTCCTATGTGATACATATGTATTTCCACCATTCTTTGTAACAGTTGTATGTTTTTCAACCAGATTCAACCTGTCATTTAAGTTAGTTCTAGATTTTTTGCTGGTTTTTTTTTTTTTTTTTTTTTTTTTTTTTTTTTTTTTTTTTTTTTTTTTTTTTTTTTTTTTTTTTTTTTTTTTTTGAGACAGGGTCTCACTCTTTTGCCCGGGCTAGAGTGCCGTGGCATCAGCCTAGCTCACAGCAACCTCAAACTCCTGGGCTCAAGCAATCCTACTGCCTCAGCCTCCCGAGTAGCTGGGACTACAGGCACGTGCCACCATGCCCGGCTAATTTTTTCTATATATTTTAGTTGTCTGATTAATTTCTTTCCATTTTTAGTAGAGACGGGGTCTCGCTCTTGCTCAGGCTGGTCTTGAACTCCTGAGCTCAATCAATCCGCCCGCCTCGGCCTCCCAGAGTGCTAGGATTACAGGCGTGAGCCACCGCGCCCGGCCTGCTGTTCTTTTTATATCTGTTTTTCACAATTATGTTAGTGTATCTGTAAACTCTTAGAAGTAAAATCACCAAGTCAAAGGCATGTGCAGTTTAAACTTATAATGTAAAATTTGAACATATACTAAAATAGACAGAATAGTACAATACTCACATGTACTTAAAATCTACCTTCAGTCATTATCAACAAATGGCAAGTGTTGTTTCTTCTATATCTCCATTCGCTTCTTCGTTTTCCATTTTATTTTGAAAGATATCATCTTTAGGATTAGCATTGCTTTTTATGAAGCAAATCATATCATTTTATCCATACATATTTCCACATGTCTAAGAGATAATGACTTTTAATCTAAACATAACTGGGATATTACTATACTAGTACACCTTAAAATCAAAACAACTCTTTTAAAGTCCTCAAGTACTTAGTGTTCATATTTTCTATTGTCAATTGTACAGTTTGGTTGAATCAGGAATTGGATATAATGCTTCCTAGGCATCTTGCTCTCTCTTTCTTTCCCCTTGCATTTTTGTTATTGTTGAAGAAATCATGTTGTTTGCTTTGTGGCGTTTATAACAATATGGACCTTGCTTGATGTACATCTGCGGTGTCTTACCAGGTTTCACTTTCAGTGACTATGTTTTCTGGTGAGAATCTGTTGGACTCTAGAGTTCTCTTTTCAGGTCATTCAGATGCCCGATTGCTTCATTCTTCTCTCTCCTGTAGATGCTTTACAATGCAGGTTTATAGTTATTGGTGGTTTATCCCCATCTGCTTGTATTTCAGAGCCCATGGAGATACTTTATTATCCATTTTTGTTGTAGTTGCTAGCTGTGAGGTTTTGGTTTTGCTCTCCTAGTTTCTGTGTCTCTTTCTACGATGTGATTTTCGAAGATCCAATCGTATGCCGCTACAAGCATCTTCTCAAAATTTTCTAGAAGAGTGGGTGTGTGGACTCTTAATTTTGATAGTGGCAAATTTCCCTCGATAAAGGTTTATTCATTGTATTCTCTCATAGACTTTATAAGAATTTGTTTCCCCACACCATGGCTAACATTAGATACTATCATTACTTTCCTTCTTTGGCAGTCTAACAAATAAGCAATTGTGCGTCACTGCTTTGTGTTATAATACCTTTCATGAATGCACCTTAAGAAAAAGAGGTAATTTGAGCTTTTTTCATGTATACGCTAGGCAAATTGTATACATTTTCCTATGAATTTATGTTTTATATCCTTTGAACATATTTCTAACAGGTTAGTGGTCTTGTTTGCATTAATTTACTATTTTAATATTAACATATTAATACATTTGTTAGGTTAGAGAGTTTTAATATAGTAATTCATATGTCTCTTAAGTGTTCCATGTTTTTATTTTTTGTAAATATCCTGTTAATTAAACATTCTGTTATCTAAGTGTCCTGTTTCCCTAAATGATTTGAAATTCCACATTTACTATTAATTAGACTAACAGACATTCAATTTTGAGTCACTGAACTATCTGCGTGTTGTTTTCCTATGAACATCCATTTCAAATTGCTATCATTACACTGTTTTAATACCCTCTCAACATGCTTACTTCATTTTTTCTTTCTACTGGATGAAATTTAGCTGTATCTTCTGCTTTCTAAGGAAATAAGTGGCTTGCCTGAGGTCACAGCTAGCAGTGGGCAGAGGCGGCATTTGAAATAAAATCTGTCTGGCTCCAAAATCTGTATGCTATTTACTTAGTTCTTTAAAAAAAAAAAAAAATCAATTGTTTTCATTCAACAAGAAAAACAAATCTGTAGTGCGTGCTGTGTGCTGGATTCTGTGCTAACTACTAAGTCTACAAAGATAAATTACTTTGTTTCTGGACTTGAGAGCTTATTGCCTAATATCCTATTGTTATCCTTTTTTATTGCCAATTTCCCTCCATAAAATCATATATAAATCTTTATGAAGCCTTTAAACCCATAAAAGTAGTCATTTTTAATAACATAAATACATCAGTTGGGTACAAAGACAGTTTCCAAAATAATTATTGTTTGGACTCATTTTTATGAGAAAAGAATAGAAGCAAGGCTTAGATTTAAAAAATATCAAAGAAAGTATAATCTCTTCTACAAAACAGTTGCATTTGGAGTTTACATGTAAAGGTCTTAACTGATGTTTCCTAATTCCCTTTTAGAGATTATTTGGTATACTAGAAAACATGGCTCAGATTTCAAGTCCTTGCTCTTGATATTATGTATTGCTGCATAAGAAATTGCCCCAAAACTTAGTGGCTTAAAAAAATAACTCACAGTTTCAGTAGGTCAGGAATCTAAGTGAGACTAGGCTAAGCGTCTGGTTCAAGTTGCAATCAAGATGTCATCCAGGACTGCGGTCATAGTAAGGTTTAACTGGGGAAGGGTCGCCTTCCAAGTGCACTCACACTGTTGTTGACAAGATTCAGTTGCTCATGGTTGTTAGACTGAACGTGTCAGTTTCTCTGAGGGCCTCAGTTGTTTGCTGGCTGTTGGTCAGAGAATGCCCTGGATTTCTTGCCACTTGGACTTTTCCACAGAGTGACTCAGAGCGTAGCAGTTTGCCTCATCAGAGAAAGCAAGCAGGAAGACAAGAAAGAGCTGTGCTAGAAGATGGCAGTCACATTTTAGCTTACTTTTGGTAGTATCATCCCGTCACCTTCGCCGATTCAACTCATTAGAAACAGGTTACTGGGTTCATCCCACATGCAAGTGAGCGGATCAGAAAAGGACATGAATAACAAGAGGCTAGAATCATTACAGGCCATCTGAGAAGTCTGCCTACAATTTACCTCTTGTACTTATTCTGCAACCTTGGTTTGCCTATGTAATAGAAGGTTTTCAAAGAAAAGAATCATATTTATAAGTTATTATCGATAAAATTAAGTCCAGATATGCATGGAATAAAGTTCTATAAATATTTTCTTTATTTTTACTATTACTGATAATAGCTAGCATGTATTCAACACCATATGCTCGATGTTAGGCTAAATGTTGTGTAAGTTTGATCTTATTTAGTATTCACATATGGTTGCTAGAATAATCCTAAGAGTTAGGTAGTATCATTTTTCATTGTTATATTTGAGGCATCTGGGGCAAAGAGAATCTAAGTAATTTGCTTCAAATCATACAATGAATAAAAATTGGCCAGCCTATTCCCAACTTCATGACTGACACCACTACAGTGTAAACAAAAAGTATATACACGCACACACACACACAGTCTTTGTCTAAATATTGTAAACTGAAAACTCTCTAATTCACTGCTAGTAACTGATTTTGAGAACAAAATTATCTTCCAGGTAGGCCTTTTGGGTATCTGAAGAAAACAATGTCAACCATGAGTTAACATCCACAGAAACACCGCAGTTAGGCTTTGCTGCCCAGAAATTTTATAAGCCTACAGCAGTTATTACCCTGGACTGTGAAAAAGCCTGAACAGACACAAACCGTTTGCAGATAATTGTACTGACATTCCTACTTCATTACTTTTAATAGAACTGAATTTGTGCTGTTCATGCCAGCGTACATGAGCACTACCTTCAGGAGAAAGACATGTCATCTGTCCTTTTCTCAGCTGAATAGAATGCTTTTGGCAGGAGGTCACTTTGTGGCATGCAGGACATATTCACTTAACTAAGGGACCGGCTTTAATTAAAATAAAACAATTTTAAAAAGGGTTTTTTAGATGATCCTGTGTATCTAGCCTGGCTATAGTTAAAAAGGATTAGATAATAGAAAGTAGTTACACAATGGAGCTCTGCGTGCAAATTTGGTATTCATTCCAATATGTATTGAAAATCTACTAGATAACCCATTCTTTCAAAGAGGAATAAAACATGAGACATATAACGTACAGATAGGTGTCAAAAATTACTCTTGCATGCAATGATTAATGAGATTAAGAAAATTTAAAAACATTTAATGGGAAATAAATTTAATTAATAAAACTAAACAGTTAACCATAACACTCAAGCCCCTCCACCTACTGGTTTCCATATGGCCCTGGAAACAGCCCATTTTCTATACCATGACTCTCCTCTCAGTCATTCAAGTGGCTTCATTAAATGCTTATCCGTTGAAAACAGATTCCCTCACTCATTCGACTAGCAATCGCATACATTCTCCCTGACAAGAGACTTTCCCCCCCGACTAATGCTACCCCACACATTACTTTTACACATTTTAAAATTATCAAATACATCACACTTGCACAAGAATCCCAAAATGTATAGTTTAAGGAATAATTGTAAAGCAAACACCCATTTAAACAATGCCCAAGTAAAAAATTAGAAACTTGTACATATATAGCTAAGATACTCCCCAAATTGATCTAAAAATTCAGTTAAATTCCTATCGAAATCTCAGCAATTTGTTTTGCAGATTTTGACAAGCTGTTTCTAATATTCATGTGGAAATTTCTGTTTTGTTAACCAAAACAAATTTTAAAAAGAATAAAGTTGAAGGACTCACACTTCCCAATTTTAAAGTTTACTATTATGCAAAGCTAGTTATCAATACAGTGTGATACTGGCAGAAGGATGGGATGGTACATATTGATGGAACAGAACTGAGATTTCAGGAATAAACCTTTATATTTACACTGAATTGATTTAGATGGGTGTCATGTAAACTTAATGGAGATAGAAGTCTTTCTATGAATGGTGCTGGGAAAACTAGATATCCACATGGAAAAGAAATTTGTTCCTCTATCTCACATTATTTACGAAAACTAAAAATGGATCAAAGACCTAAATTTAAAAGGTAAATATATAAAACTCCTAGAAGAAAATGTAAGAGTAAATTTTTGTGACCTTGACTTAGTCAATGGTTTCTTAGTTATGATACCCAAAGTATGCACAACTAAAGAAAAAATAGATTGGACTTCATCAAAAATAAAAATGTTTGTGCTTTAATGCACATCATCAAAGAGGCGAAAGGACTATCGGAGAATGGAGAAAAAACTTGCAAATTATAAAAGATTTATATTAAGAATATATAAAGAACGATTAAAACTCAGCCAGAAAAAGTCAAATAACCAAATTCATGGATAAAAATTGAATACATATTTCTCTATATAAGAGGCACAAGTGCCAAATTAGCTCATGAAAAGATGATCAATATCACTAGCTATTAGGGAAATGGGAATCAAAACCAGTGAGATACCACTTCACACTCACTAGGATGGCTAAAACAAATAAGACAGACAATAAGTTTTGACAAGGATGTGGAGACATTGGAACCATGCGACCTTGCCCGTGGGATCGTAAAAGGTGCGGGCACTCTGGAAGACAGTATGCTAGTTCCTCAAAAGGTTAAACGTAAAGCTAACAAATGATGCAGCAATTCCTCTCCCAAGCATGTCCCCAGATGACTGAAAACACGTCCATACAAAAACTTGCACAAAAAATGTCCACAGCAACATTATTCATAATAGTCAAAAATGCAAACAGACTAAACGTCTATTAACTGATAAATGGATAAACAAAATATGGTATATTTTTTTATTCAGCCATGAAAAGGAATGAAATACTGTAAGTGCTACAATAAGGATGAACTTCAAAAATGCTGTGCTATGTGAAGGAAGCCAGTCACAAAAGACCACGTATTGTATCATTTCTTTCACATGAAATGTTCAGAATAGGTAAACCCATAGAAAGAGAAAGTAGATTAGTGGTTGTCAAAGGCTGGGAGAAGGGAGCAGAGTGCCTGCTAATGTGTACAGGTTTTTTTGAGGGTGATAAAAATATTTTGAAATTATACAGTGGTTATGTTCATATAATTATATGAACATTAAAACCTCTAGACTGTACACCTTAGACAGGTGAATTTTATGTTATGTGAATTATATCGCAATAGAGATGTTATAAGAAAATTCTACTTGCCTCATTGGGGATTTGTCTTTCTTTCCTATTAAGATTTATTATTACCTGAATACAAAACTTTTTAAAAATAAAATGATTATATGTTTCTGGGGAATTGTAAATTTCATATTTCTGAAGTCACTATCTTAACTGTACCTTTTGCCTTAAAATCTATTTTGTCTAATATTTCTACAGCTATACCACCTTTTTTTTTGTAAAGAATTTAGCTACTTTTATAATTTTAAACATTTCTTTTTATTTTCAACTTCTTTATTTTCCAATTTTAGATGTTTCTCTTACAAGTTGCAAGGCCCTTGGAAGGGCCCTAGAAACATAGTCATTGGCCATATGTTTTGGTTAGCTTTGCAATATAACGCATTTTGGCTGCAATTGATCAAGACCGCTGCTTTTATCCATTCAATTTTTTCTCGGTTATACTTCCCTACCTGATGCATAATGACAGAGGGGTCATTGGAATTTGGGGGATTTGCTAAGGTAATACATAGGAGGAATATATTTATGTGTTAAAGAGTCATTTTGCTGGATACTAATTATTGTTTGCCATGTTGGTGTAGGAATGCTTTCCAGATGTCCTCCTACTGCGCATTGTGCTGACTCACTTGGCATCATGATGCAGAACTTGTGGACCTGAGACTGATCTGCCATATGAACTTGTCCTACAACACCTGGCACCAAAAATATATGTGAGTGGAGAATAGATAGGTTTTGAAATGTATGAATGTAGAAATGAGTTTTGAAATATATGAGTGTGACAAATTCTTTCAATAGATGAAGTTTAAAATTGTAAGCAGAGGATGCTTGGTCAGAACAGAAGTTTCTTCTTGTCAGGTATACACTCAGTGATTCACATATACAATTATAAACACACAATTTGTAAAAGTAATAGAGTCTATTAGACTGTGTTGTAGGGCATACACCGGTGGAAATTCTACAAATAAGTACACCAGTGTCTTCACGTCTCATGTTTTTTGCCTCTTAACATATGAGGGTATATCTTAGTATATCTTATGCGTCCTGTTCTATAAGTCCCAAATGCCATTTCTCATATAAAAAAAAAAAAATCTGTTTTTTTCCTGTTAACGTGGCCCCTAATACTAACGTTGATGAATATACCATAAAATATACCACACAATGAGGCTATCAAAGCTAATCTAGTTAATGAGTTCAAAATATTTTATATATTTCCCTGCACAAGAAAACTTTAAATGCTCTAAAATATCACAGGTCATATATGAAATAAATTTAGAATTTTCCAAATTCTACAAAAAAATTTCTGAAAAATCTACACGGCATTACTAATAAGAAGTTATGAAGCTGAAATTTTTCGACACTATCAATATTAAAAAATTTCAATCCTTCTTGAAATATTAGAATCATCTTTCTATTTACCAAACAAATTCAAAATTTTTGCTATATGAAAAACACAAAAAAGTATATAGCCAAAATATTTAGGAAAATAGTGTTATATAGATATGTTCAAAAGGAACTTTCTAAAGTTTTGGGTTTTTTTTTTTTATTTTGGCTTATGACATTAGTGGTATTATCAGCTTTCTAAAAATTGTAATTTATTTCTCATTCAAAATAAATATTAAATGTTGCAACTAATTTGTTATTAGTTATTTCTTATTTCTTAGAATAAGAATGTCAAATTAAATGAACCTCTGGCTCTATATAAGATCTAGATTGATGTCTATTTCCTCCCCTTGGAGTGGTCATTCATTTTAATTTTTGTTATTAAGTGAACATAAAACGGTATTCACTATGATCATGTTTTACATCTCTGGGATCACTACTAATATTTTTATGGGCCATATGAATTTTCTCTTCTGTGAAAAGTCTCTTTATGCCTTTTGACCATTTTTTTTTTTTTTTTATCTTTTAAGAGTTTTGCCATATTGATTTGTGGAAAGTTTTTTTTTTATAACATCTCAATATTTTGTTGGTTATGTGTATTGCAAACATTTTCTCCCAGTTTATAACATTTTTCACTTGCTTAAATGTGTCTTTGGATTAAAAACAACCCTCAATTTTGATATACTCAAACTTATAGGTCTTAAATTATAGGGCTTTTTATTTATGGTCAAGTCTTTTTTAAAATGTATTTTTAAGAAACTTTTTCATACCCCTAAACCTAAACCCTTTTCCAATAGGAGTTTCAACTAGTCATTTAAAACATTTCGTTTTTTACATTTATCTTTCATTTCTCTGCAATTTAATTACTTAAATTTATTAAGTTTATGTATAGTGTAGTGTGGCTTCAGTTCATCTTCTTTCCGTATAGATAGCCATTTCTTCCCCCAAATAATCATTTCTTTCTCAAATGATCTGAAATGCCACTTCTCTCAAAAATCAACATGTGTAGATATGTCTCTGAGTTTTCTATTCTACTTCGGGTGTCACTTGGTTTATCCCCACACTTGTTCTACACTGTCTTATTTATTTTAGCTTTATAATAATTCCTGACAGCTGATTGAGCAAGCCTTTTCCTCTGTTCTTTCTTGCCATTATTGGCCCTTTACTTTTCCTTACAAAATTGTAAATAGTCTTATCATGGATCATGAATAACCTTGTAATATACTGAAACTGTTTTGGACATGATCGTTATCAAGAAATATACTATTTTTCAATACCAAGTCTTTGTAGCCATGAACATGGTACATCACTTAATAAATATATTTAGGCATTCTTTAACATCTTTTAATAAAGCTTTTAAAAATTTCCCATTACAAACTAGTCTTGAACATTTCAAAAGATACTTGATATTCTGTGGTAATATTGTAAATTATGATATCTGTTTGTGCTTTCACAATGTTTGTTTCTGGTAATTAGAAATGCAACCTACAAATTTTGTATTAATATTTAATTAAATACTAATCTTATATACGGCCAATTTACTAAATTAATTTATGGACTTTTTTATGTAAATAATTACATCTTTTCTACTTTACATATTTATATCTTCATTTTTTTTCTTTTCTTATTACACTCGCTAAGACTTCTAATACAGTATCACATAAAAGTGCTGGTATTGTACACCCTTGTCTTAGTCCTAATTATAAAGGACCTCTTTTACTCTTTCTGTTTCAGGATGATATTTACCCAAGGTATACCTTTTTTATAAGGTTAAAGATGTTCATTTGTATTCCTCATTACCAATATTTACCATGAATGAGTATTGAATTTAACAAACATTGCTTTTCAACCTAAGTTTTTCCTCTCTTTGAATCTGTTGATTTGTCAGATCAAAAGTGTAAATTTGAAAATAGTGACCAATTCTCACATAACTGGGATATAATTTTTGCCAAGATATATTATTTGAAAAATAAATTTGGATTCAACTTGCTAAAATGTTTAGAATATTGCATCTATATTTACGAGTGAAGTGTGTCTGCAATTTTCCTTTATTATAATGTATTTTTCTGATTTTAATATCAGCTATATCCCAAAGTAGAATGAACTTGAACGATTTCTACTTTTTCTATTATCTGTAAGATGTGGTATTATCTGTTTTTTGAAATTATCTTCCATTTTTATTTCTAAAAAGTTAGCTGTCCATCTTTTGATACTTTGAACATAGTCTGTTTCCCTCACATTTTAACATTATGTTTTTATTTGATATTCTGCAGTTTCATTAAGGTGTTTCTGTATGTGGATTTCTTTTGATTTATTCTACAAATTATAGATTTTTTAATTTCAGCATCTTACAGGGGTACAAAAGTTTAGGTTACATATATTGCCTTTGCCCCACCTGAGCCAGAGCTTCAAGTGTGTCCATCCCACAGACGGTGTAAGCCACACCCATTAGGTGTGAATATACCCATCTCCTCCCCCCCACCCGATACCCGATTAATATTACTATTATATGTGCACTTAAGTGTTGATTAGTTAATACCAATTTGATGGTGAGTACATGGGGTGCTTGTTTTTCCACTCTTGTGATACTTCACTTAGTAGAATGGGCTCCAGCTCTATCCAGGATAAGAGGTGCTAGATCACCATTGTTTTTTTGTGGCTGAGTAGAACTCCATGGTATACATATACCACATTTTATTAATCTGCTCATGATGGGCATTTAGGTTGTTTCCACATCTTTGCAATTGTGAATTGTGCTGCTATAAACATTTTGGTGCAGATGTCTTTTTTACAGAATGTCTTTCTTTTCTTTGGGTAGATGCCCAGTAATGGGATTGCTGGATCAAATGGTAGTTCTACTTGTAGCTCTTTCTCCATGTTACTTTCCACAGAGTTTGTACTACTTACAGTCCCACCGGCAGTGTATGAATGTTCCTGTCTCTCTCCATACATGCCAACATTTATTGTTTGGGGACTTTTTGATAAAAACCATTTTCACTGGAGTTAAGTGATATCTCATTGTGATTTTGATTTGCATTTGCCTGATGATTAGAAATATTGAGCATTTTTTCACATGTTTGTTGGCCATTAGTCTGTGTTCTTTTAAAAAGTTTCTGTTCATGTCCTTTGCCCACTTTTTCATGGGGCTGTTTGATGTTTTCTTGCTGATTTTCCTGAGTTCTATATAGAGTCTAGTTATCAGTCCTTTATCAGATGTGTAATATGTGAATATTTTCTCCCATTCTGTAGGTTGTCTGTTTGCTCTTTTGATAGTTTCCTTGGCTGTCAAAGACTCAATACCCTTCACAATAGCAGCAAAGAAAATAAAATACCTAGGAATATATTTAACTAAGGAGGTGAAAGACCCCTACAGGGAGAATGATGAAACACTGAGCAAGGAAATAGCAGAGGACATAAACAAGTGGAAAGCCATACCATGCTCATGGGTCAGCAGAATCAACATTGTTAAAATGTCTATACTACCCAAAATGATCTACAGATTCAATGAAATCCCTATTAAAATACCAACATCATTTTTCGCAGATCTAGAAAAAATAATTCTATGCTTCATAGGGAACCAGAGAAGACCCCGTATAGCAAAAGCAATCTTATGCAAAAAGAACAAATTGGGAGGCATCGATTTACCAGAATTCAAGGTTTACTACAAGGCTATAGTAACTAAAACAGCATGTTACTGGCAGAAGAACAGAGGCATAGACCAATGGAACAGAATTGAGAACCCAGATATAAAACCATCCTCATATAGCCTAGATGGCTAGAATCTTTGGCAAAGCAGACGAAAACATGCACTGGGGAAAAGAATCCTCATTCAATAAATGGTGCTGGGAAAATTGGATAGCCACATGTAGAAGACTGAAACATGATCTGCACCTCTCACAAAAATCAGCTCACAGTGAATAACCGACTTAAACCTAAGGCATGAAACTATAAGAACTCTAGAAGAAAATGTTGGAAAAACTCTTATAGACATTGGCTTAGGGAAAGAATTTATGAAGAAGACCCGAAAGGCAATCACAGCAACAACAAAAATAAGTAAATGGGACCGGATTCAAATTACAAATCATAGATTGGAACTGCTGGAATCATTGGTTTGACAACTTTTATTAGTTTGGGAATATTCTCAGTCATTCTTTTTTCTTTTTTTTTTTTTTTAATACATTCTATTCTATCTGGGTCACTAAATGGAACTATCTTAGACTCTCTTAGTTAATTTTACCATCTCTTAAGCTCTGTTTTTATACTTTCTACATGTTTTTTCTCTGTGTTATACTGGCATAATTTCTTCTCATCTATCCTCCATTTTGCTCTTTCCCTCTGTTGTGTTTAATCTGATGGTATAACCATTCATTGGGTTTCTAATTTCAATTTTTACATTTTTAGTTTCTGTAAATTCTGTTTTTTTCAAAGCTGCTTGTTTTGTTTTATACTCTCCAGTTCCCTGAAGATAGATTTAATCTTGTGTTTTGTTAAGTTTTAACCAGCATAATTACTTTTTACTCTAATAATGTAAATATATGATGAATTTATGGCCTAATTCTTCCAATTTTTTTTTTCTGGTTCTTACAAATGATGTCTTATTTGCTCAAGTACTTTTTAATTTTTTTCTTTCTTAGAGCTGCTCATGCTTCAGGGGAAAATTATTCATGGGAATTCTTTGAGTTCCAGGATGAAGTTATGCTCCTCTAGAGAAGATTTGCATTTGCTTTCTGAGGATCCCTGGAAGTACTACCAATCTCCAACAACTATTCTGTAAATTTACCACTTACATTTTTATGGGTTAACTCTATGATGTAAATTTTGACTGCAAATTTACCTTAGGACCAGCCCATTATTACTACTTCTTAAAGCCAATCATATATTATAAACTTCCTCCTGGAATTGAATATTGGTGATTTACTCAAACAATGTAATCGGTTGTGTTTAAGATTAATAAAAATACTTTTAGCTTGCATTGCAGTTAGTCTAAATATTTGACGAATATGAAATCTGCTATTTCATTTATATCCTAGTTTCTATGATAGCTTTGTAACACCTGTGCTACTGAAATGATCTGATTGCTACAAATTTATGAATTCATTTTGAAAGTTAAGGTTAGATGGTTTATTAGCTATTTAGTTATAGAATTCATCAGGATGTTTACAGGAAGCTGATTTGGCTAGAGCTCAAAAACTGAAGATGTTTATATGGCATTGCTTATTTGTCAACATTTTGATTAATCAGGCTAAACTTTTAAGCAGTAGAAAAATGAATAGATACTATGAATAATAATTTAAGCACCAGTGTAATTATAAATACCTTCATCAAAGTTCTGGTGCCTTTGTTAGCAATCGACAAATGTATTTAATGTAAGGTCTTTCATCCTCATAATTAACTAAGCTTCTCAAAGGAAAACGCATACATTTTTTAGAAACAATGTTCTTAACTTATGGAAGTATGATACTCGCTCTGTCACTTAATAGATTTTTCTATCATTGCACATCTGTAAGTTTAATGATTATCTTTATTTATTTAGAACCCAATTCTAAAGCAACAGATGTACTAAAATGATATATTTGATGCAAAAATGTTTTATAATAATTTGCATATGTATAGTGTATATTAGTATATACGTACTTATTCCTGTTTAGCACAGATTCTTAGCATTTCACATAAAAGAGGCTGTGATTATGGATCCCAATCTCATGCACTTTTAGCTGTACAGAGATAAATAACATTACACTTTAAAGTTATTACTCCTTAGGTTGTATGAAATGGAAACCTCCTCAGCTTGAGCAAAAAGGTAATTTATTAGGGCAGCAATATACTCGTGCCTGAGGAATATAATTAGAATGGAAACACACTAAAGAATCCTCTTTCATGTCTACTTCTCTCCATATGTCATGCTTTATTTTTCTCCTTCATTACAGAACAGATTTTGTCTTTTTCAGTCTCATAGGTAGCAACTTGTCAACACTTGCTCTGGACTGTATATAAAGTCACAAAGTAATTGAAAAATACTAAATTAACCCCTCTCTGGGTCTCAGTTCTCAATATTTGACAAAGGGATTGATTGGTTGAGTTCAGGGCTCATCCTGGGTTATAAATGTTGAGCAAATGTGAATATAAGGGCAGCCACATTACCAGTGTTGATGAAGGAAGAACAGAATATTTCCAGAAAAGAGATGCTGGAACACAATTAATGTCTCCTGCAGATGACATGGGACTGTGTGCTCACTTCATGCCATTCACAGCGTGGCCCATAGAACACCACCACCGGTGTTACCAAGAAGCCTGTCAGACATTTAGAATCTCAGATCCACCCTGTCCCTTATGAATTAGGATTTGCATTTATCAAGGTTCTTGGGTGATTTCTATGTATATTAAAAATTAAAAACATGGTTCTAGTCTGTTAAAAAGTCAAAACCAGGTGCATGAAAAATTGGTTTTGTTTCAAAATACATTTTACTTCTAACCAGACTTAATTCTTTGTAGCTTTCTGAGTTAATCCTTTACATCTATGCAGAATCCTTATCAACTTATAAATATATTTTTAAATTATAATATAAAGGGAATCTTGAGGATTATGTAGATTAGTATAAATTCATTACCACTAATGGAAAATCAAACAATTTAAGGTACAAGTTGTAATAATTTGGGTCAATAGTTTCAATTTTATATAAAAAGGGTTGCATAATATGCCCAATGACATTGTACATCTAATATTCTAAATTTTACCAGTATGACACATTTATGTTAACTACAAAAAAAAAATACCTAGTTGGACAACTCAGATGGGAACAAGTAATCCAGGTAACCTTGATGAAAACATTTAAGATAATGGAAGTCCTTAGCTCGTAAGTGTCAGATGCCTTTAATTTTCATGTAAGTATATGTTATGGAGCGAAACATTATTAGCCAAGTGTTATTAGTGCTTATTACATGCCACAAATTTTCCTAAATAACTTACATAGATTTTCTAGTTTATATTTATTCCTATTCAGATTCTGATATACCATAACTGAACTTTTACAAATGTAATTGTTTTTCGCTAGGTTTTGTTTTTTGTTTTTATCATTGTAATATGCATTTTGACTTTGGAGTTTGGGATATGGAGTTGAACTGACTAGGATTTGAATTCTGGTTCAACCTCTTGCTTGTTGCATAAGCTTGGACGATGCGTATCAACTCCCTAAGCCTCAGTTCCCTGTCTATAAAATGAAAATAATAATATTATTATAATTATTATAATATATAATATATATTATATAACATAATATATAATATATATTAATATATCGCTATATTAAGTATATTATATCACTATATTATATGATTATCATATATTATATTAATTATAGATATTAATATATTATATATTAATACATATTAATAATATAGTAATGTATAGTATATATTGCATATATATTATATAATATATATGCATTATATATAATTATATAAATAATTTTATTATTATTATATATATTTAACCCTCACAATTATATAGCATTGTGAGGGTTAAAAGAACAAAATATCCTTGCATAGAGTAAGCTCAATAAGGATTTGTTATTAGTATGTTATTATTATTTTTTACTTCATTATATGTTCATCTTTGCCTAATTTCATTTGGGTCTTGACAGTAAGTTTTCTCATGTTGCTTTTAGAAATAGTTTTACTCTAATTACTTGGAAAAGAAGCTGTCTTCTTGAGTCAGCCTGATCCAAGTACAGCTGGTTTGGGTTAGATATTCATTGCCATTTTTAAATAGGAACTTGAAAACAGTATGTGTTGCCCGCATTTGACTATAAAAGACATTTGGAATTTTTCACTCGATCCTTTGTTTAGATTGACTTCATGTAATCTCACACCATTGTATTTATGTCAGAAATAGGTAAGCAGAGAGAAAGGTCGACATGGAAGACGTTTATGACATTAGATTAGGTGGAATATTATTCTAAGTCAATATTTTGTTTCTTATTGCCTCATGTCATATATTTCCTAAGATGAAAAATTAAGGTAGAATGTATTTCATATAAAAACACATTGAATTTTTTATTTTAGAATTTTAGCAGACCATAAATAATGCTACTCTTCTTTTTGAAAGTTTGGAACCAAGTGAAAGGTAATTAGAGGTCAAAGAGCAAAATATCATTTTATTTCTCTCATAACTAATTGGAAAAGGTGAGTTTAGAAGACAGACTAGATTGGCTTGTTAACAATCTATCTCTTTATTAAATTCACCCCATTAGAGGGAGAATTGCAAATTTCTAGAGTGGACATATCAGGCCTCTTCCTCAACCCCTTATAAATGAGACAGAGAACAGCTCAGAACACATGCCTCCTGCAGACAAAATAAAAGCAGAGCAGTTGTCAAGAGACTTATGTGCAATTCTTTCCTCCAGCATCATTAGGATAATTATTCCTCTTATGATCAAGGTACTTTGAGCTTCCCTGTAGTTTTCTTCCTCAAGATAATTCAGTGAGATGCCACACAATTTAATGTTACTATGGAATTGAAGGCATCCTAAGGACCAGTAAATAATATTCTAAACTTCTGGGTAGCTGTTAGAATCTAAGGACAGATCATTCAACTGAAATGTTCCAAGTATTGTTTTATATTTTATATAAGATTAAGCAGGGATTTACAACACCCTCAGAAAAATAAAATCTAGCCCAATCTTTGGAAATATAAATTAAAACATATTTTTAACTCTGAACATGTAATTAAAATACTGTTAAATTATTTTAATCATTGACAATTAAAGGATATACCATCTTTACCAAACCTCTTCTAACTATATGAATTTTCTTCTGTTCAACTTTCTTCCTAATATTTTAACAGTTTCAGGGTGGAAGGAAGCTCATTAGGAAGGTTCTAGAGCAAAGCATTTATTATAATGCAATTACATAGATAAAAATCTCAAAGATCAAATTTAGAATATATTTTTGCTTTTCCTCTTCATTGGATCAACTCAATGTACTTTGATTCCTCTAGCTCCAACCTCAATTAGACTCATTACATCATCATAAGAAGCTAATCTCTTCCCATGAAACCGTGTATGTGGAATGCATACGAAAGCTATGGAGACAAGATTTATTTGTCAAAGCTCTGGCCTCTAAAATTTCATGAATGTACAAAGAAGCTTGAGTTCTGCTCTCCTTTCCTATTTTTTCCTCTATTTTCTACTTTTCTATTTGTTTTCTTAAATCTCCAAATTCTTCAGCAGCTTCTTTTTTTAAGACATAAAAATAAATTATAGCTATTGATTTGAAGTATGGTAAAAATTTTAATACTATTGATTTTGTAGTGTGGTAACAAAATCACTAGCTAGTATATAGAAATCTTACATCTTAATTGTAGCTTTCAAAGACTATCATTTGTGTGTTTTTTTAAAAACCCTGCAACCTTTATCACTCACTTTAAAAATGAAAGTGTCTGAAACAGATTTGGGGACACCAGCCTTTTCAATATAATTACCCATTTAAAAATACACATGTTGGGTATTAGTGACATTCTTAAAGATGATTAAACTATTCTCTCTGGACAGTTTAACCACATTCTTACTGCATACGAGCTCAGCCATCTGGTTTACCTAAAGAAAGTTTTAAGGATGATGTCACCAGAGTACCTCATCTACAGTGAAAACACTGCATTGCTAACACAAGAACGTTATTAGAAACATATGTCTGATTTTAAAATGTCTGCCATTTCATTCATTGAGAGCCAGATTCTATCGGTGGCAAAAATTTCTCAGGAAGTTAGCTGGCATTTTTGAATTTATTAAATTACTTCTAAAAGGCACAACATCTTAAAAGTAGTCTCCTGTATCTCTTACACCAACCATAATAGTTAATTTACTCTTAAGAAGAAAGTTCCCCATAAGAAAATCTGTGTTATAGTTGAGAAGGCATAGCAAAGATTTAGAGGCTATTGACGGGAATGTGTATTCCTTCATGTTTAAAGAAAGGAAGGTCGACATTTAATCTCCCAGCAAAATTATTGACATATTTCCACAGAAAGTTAAAACATTTTTAAAATTGCCTGAGTTAAGAGAGGAAATGCAAAAGATATAGGAGAATATTTAAAAGAAATAATCATAACAAAGTATTCTTTTGAGGTTTATCTAGTGTTTCACTAATTTCATTTTTAAAAGGAAGAGCTGTTTACAATAAACTATCCTTAGTACAGGAGAAGTAGTAATAGGTCTTAAGCAATAAAATACGTAAGATTAAGGATTTTTTGTAATGATGATCGAGGTCAGAATGCAGAAGTTTATAGGTTATGCATTCTATCTATGCAGTGAATTTTAAGTTTTGTCATAAAATATTAAAGGTTCCTCCTCTGAATTATCACATAATTTTTTTAAAGAGTTTTTTTTCATGAAAGACAAAAATCTTTAGCAGAATTCATTTTATGTACTTTTAGTAGTAGTCTATCCTCAGTATGGAAGGGAGATGGTAAATATCAAACAAAACCAGATTTCTGTGAGCAAGGATAAAGATAGAATGGTTTCTGGATAGGCAACCATGCACATCTGTTTGCAAGGGCTTATTTCAAATCAATCTTGATGCAATCAAATTATTCAATATAGTTAAAGTATAATATTATTGCATTGCTACATTAATGTGTTAATTGCTGTATTTCTTGGGAAATCTAAAACCCCTCAAATTAAAAAATATATATATATTTCAATATAATGTGATTACATAACAATATACCTTACAGCCAATGAAAACTGATAAATTAGCATTTAAAAATGGGTACAAGCTATACATGACCTAGAAATCATGTGGTTTTTCAAAAGTACATTATATTCTTTTGTTTTTTAATGTACCAGATAGCATATATAGAATGGTCTCAGATTTATCAAATATCATAAATGTAATGTCATACTAAAATGTGAGGTTTTACTTTTTGTAGGCTGGTAAGTATACATTTTAGAAGATAATTCAGTCTGGTAAGTGGGGCATAGATTTAGGAAGTAAAATCTCAAGCTATATTTTAATTCCAGTGCTTTTATATACTAACTGTGTGGTTCAAAGTGAGTCACATAATTTCTTCAAGCCTGTTTTCATGTCTGAGAAATGGGAAATTTTAAGACGCTGTGCACATGATAAATATTTATTCCAGTTACTAGGGCTGCCTAAAAAATTGTTCCAAAATTTATTGATGTGAGACAGCTATGTTCACGGATTCTGTGGATCCAGGATTCCGGCAGGGCATGGTGAGGAGAGTTTGTATCTGCTCTGCAATCTCTTTTGCCTGAGCTGAAACACTGGAAGATACAGGCTGGAATTTTCTGAAGAAATCATCAACTCCTATGTCTAGAGTTGTTGCTAGCTGTCATGTGGGGGCTTCAGTACTTCTTCATGTGAACTTTCCACGTGAGGGCTAGTTTAGGCTCCCTCACAGCAAACCCAGCTGCTAGGTGAGTGTCTTGAGAGAACATCAAGTGGAAGCTGCTTCCTTTATGCAATCTAGCCTCCAAAGCCACAAGACATCGTACTGCTATGCTCTATTGGTTAAAACAGCCACAAGCCCTTGCCCAGATTCAAGTAGAAGAAACATGGAACAGCACTTCTTGATAGGAGGATTTTCATTTACATTGTAAGAAGAATCCATGGGATGGGGTACATCTATTAATATCATGAGAATGTCCTCAAAAAATTAAATCTTCTATACTGCTCAACATACAGAAGCTATTGCCTTTTTATGATGTAGTATGGAATTATGGAAAAAAGCAAAAATTTGGGGATCAGGACATTTAGCCACTTTTTAACTTAAAAATCCTTGTTAAATTATTTAGTGTCTCTTAACAGATTCTTCATCTATTAAATCAGGAGGATATGCTTATTTTGGAGAGTTATTGTTAGGATTAAAGAGATAATAGGCGAAAGTATCTGACGAATACTAAGAACTCAATAAATGCTTCCCCACTGACTCTACCATATTTCGGCTCCACAGGTAATGGCACTAGAAATGTCTCAGTCTGCTATTCAATCATAACAGTTACTAACAGGCTAAAGAAGCTGTTAATGGGCCAAAGGGAGGGATTTCTGCTTAGAATCAAACTTTGAATAATACATTCAGGACTGGGCAAAATTTAATTTTTTTATATGGAAAAATCCAATGTGACCAACAAGCTTGAGAAACAAATTGAATTACAGACTGATAGAATCTTAGAAAAGGAAGGTGGCTTATAGGGCAAACTCCACATTTGATAGATAAGGGACTCAAGAGAGGTTAAATTGCTTGTTAAAGGTTATAGTCTAAGGAGCAGATCTATAGCTTAAGTTCATGTCTGCTAACTTGTTAAGTTCAAGTTTCTAATACTTAACTACGCACATTATAAATTTTCTTTATAGCCCTTTTTTTCCCCTGGAACAGAACTGTGAATTAATTACAATTGAGTATATTATTTGTGTGAATACAGTAATAATGTGCATATAATAGATAATGAATGTCTTATGATAGTTTTTCAAAATCTTTATTACAACGGAAGGAGTAATTATTCTTCATTTTGGAAAATAATCAGGAAACTAAAGCTTAAAAAATGCTGAAACCATTTCCAAACTTTTTCCTCCAAAAAAAAATGCACATTTCAGATTTTTAATTCTTACCACATTGGTTAATCAAAAAACCCATGTGTGGTTGATGGACCATAGATGCATACTCTGCTAGTCAATCAATTTTCTTATTATGGAATACAGCATGGTGGTTAAAGACCAGGACTTTGGAATCAGACTGATTGGATTGGATCTTGCCTCTATCAACTTACTCAAATTTCCTGTGCTTCCAATCTCTCACCTATAAATAGGGATAATAATAGTTCCTACACTGAATGGTTGTGAGGACTAAGTGATGTATTACTTTCCTGTTGCCACTGTAACAAATTACTACAAATTTAGTGGCATAAAACAACACAAATGTACTCTACAGTTCTAGAGCTCAGAAGTCCTAAGTCAGTTTCGCTGGGTTAAAGGCAAGGTGTCAGTAGGGCCAGTTTCTTCTACAGGCTCTGAGGGGAGAATCTGTTTTTTCACTCTTTTCAACTGCTAGTGGTCCCTGCATTTCCTCGTTATATTAGGGCCAACTCAGATAATCCAGGATCATCTTCCCATCTCAACATACTTAATTTAGTCACATTGCTAACGTTCTTTTTGCCATATATGGAAACATTCCTGCATTCTGAGGATTAAGATGCAGGTGACTTTAGGAACCATTATTCATCTTACCATAATGCAATGATGCTTGTCAGTACTTTACACCTTGTTTAGCTTTAAGTAATTACTCAATAAGAACTACCAGTATTATTATTGTGAAATAAGCCAATTTACATTTATATACGTAGACATCCCACTCTTCCTCCAAAACCACACCATGGATGTGACATGTTATTCAAAGAATGCAGTTTACAAAAAAAAAGCAGTAACGGTAAAAATCACCTTTGTCTCTGAGCCTCACCTAGGAGAATCACTGATTCCGAACACACCCTAAATCCTTTCCTTTTCCTCACATGATCCTAAGAAGGCATTTTTGCATTCTATGGTACTTTAAAATATTTTTTCCACCTCCTTCCTGATTTTTGCCCTTTATCCCTTGCTCTGTAACAATGCCCACCTTGTATGTCATGGACATATCGTGGCCCTTCTGTTGATGAATCCAGTCTTGAGTGTGATGACTGGGTTTGCTCCATCACCATAGATCCTCAACCATGTGAGATCCACAGCTCCTTCCCGCCTTCATCACTGTGATGATTTGACCCTGTATTTGAGTCCTCCTCCTCACCTAGGTTTCTATCTTTTCTATTTTTTTAACCAACTCTAATATTGTACACTGCATTATTAATTGGCATAGAGAGGTCTCTTATACCCTCCTCTCATTCGACACCGCAGATATCCCTAGGGCCAAATTGGAGAACATATACATCAGCTGCCTCATTGATGAAAGCTGTTCAAGATGAGAACCTTTGCAAAACACAGGGTGGGTCCTCTGTTGAGCTAGGGTATGTATGATTAAACATCGATGTATGATTACTCATCGATTTTGCTGATGGACATGAAAAGCCATAGCTCTGCCCAAGAAGTTGACAATTAAGTACAGGAAATTAAATATATGAAAAGATAATTAGCTTGCAGGCTGGTGTGGTACAAATTCAGGATACTATGGGGAGTACGTAGCAGAGGCAACTACCTCTTATTTGGAGGGTCTGAGGAGGGTTCCTGGAGAAAGAGATCAGTAGGCTGAGATGTATCAGCTCCCTATAGACAAAGTACAAATGAGGATAGGACTGATGACTGCTGAGACAATACAGTTTTCAAAGAGAAAAGCGTGAAGCAAAGACTTGGAGAATAAGAGAATGTGGCAAGTGTAAAGTTCTGAATGAATTTCATAATGGAGAAGAATGGAGAGGTCACCTAGATCCAGAGAAGTTGGGGAGCCATTTTAAGTTTAGATTTTATATAAAGAACAAAAAGGAACTCCTGAAGTGGAATGCTATTGTAAAATCGGTGTTCAGGAAGATTAGTCTTCACTTGTATCGCAGTAGGAAAGAGGAAAACGGCAAAATTGGAGATGGATTGGGTGAGGCAGCTTGGAGCCTATTGCATTAATACAAGTAAGACATGATGGTGGCTTCATCCTAAAAGTGACAACTACTATGGAGTAAAGTGGAGGAGTTTAGGAATTATTCGTAGGCAAATTCCTAGTTCTGATGCTTGTTTGAATGTGGATGTTGTGCTGAAATGAAAGAGAGGCAATTCTAGTGCTTTCCATGTTTAGATTCTTGCTTCATTCTGAGGTTAACTGTGAAACTTGATATCCTTTCACAGTTTTTCTGAGGAGACCCTTCATTTTTTGCACTGAAGGAACTAACAAATTAGAATTCACAGTGTACTCACAGATTTGGCCCTTCTATCAGGCCTCTGTTGCATATATACATGTCTTCCTATAACCGTTTTTATGGTTTATCCCTTGTATTGAATTTATTTCTCCCACCCTACCATGGAATTAGATGGTACTGATTTTTACGAGTCCCGCAAATCAAGAAAAAATAGGAAACATCTGGCTACAAACTAGACAATACTCATGTTATTTAGGAGACTAAGGCATTTTGGTGAAGCCCCTGGGAATATTTTAGCTGAGAGGCCCTTGACACTTTCCTTCTGCTATTTAAGAGGTGTCCAAGGCAATAGTCTTGTTAGAGACAATAAGGCCAAATTTTCCTGCTCCATTCCTCATCTTCAATTATTTTCAGGATTGTTTACCGGTGTAATACCAGATTGTTGTATGGAGCTGAATTATGAGTAAATCCAAACAAGAAAAAATTAGAGAAAAAGCTTTCGTAACTCGGAGATGACAGAAAATCTTTATCCAATGGATTATTTCTTCTCCCTTCTGAGGAATGACCTCAGACTGTCAAATCACATCAGACATGACCACAACACACACTACACACTCATTAGGAATGCACCCCCTTATTAAGGGAATTGATAAGGTCTGTGATTGCAAAGCTCTATGGATGGCAAGTCTTTGCAAACAATCTAGGAGATGCACACTTTTTGGATTTCTGGAGTATGACAAAGTTCCTTAATTTTTTATTAAAAGATGTAAACAATTTACATAGTTGTCTGCAGTTTTAAACACTTAGAGAAAACCAGGCAGGTCAAATTTCAAAGAGATCTAAAGTACTTTAAAGCATTCCAGTGTGTTTTTCTTTGTATTTTATACAAGGACCATGAACAGCTATGAAATTACTATTCAAAAATAATGCAAAACCAAAAAATGGAAAAATGAAACAATAAACAACAGAAGAATAAATAGGTAAAAAATTTTAAATTGCATTATAGGGAGGGTTTTTAACAGCACAAAACGAATCAAAAGATGGATAGTTTATGTGCTTTAGGAAAACTATACAGAAAAAAACTTAGTTAAATGTACATTAAAAAGTAGGAAAAAATGATTTGGTTAAGAAATATGACAGGCAAATGATTCATAACCTTAATGTCTTAATTTTTTAAAAAAATCTCAAAAGGAAATTCTAGTACTTTGGGACAAAGTTTGGAAGTAGCACCCAGAGAAATACCAACAGTTACATTGTAATGAACATTTGTTTTTGCTTTAACTCCCCCACAGTTATTTTCCCCCCTCTTCTGACAATAGGTCCTAAAGTTCATTCAGCATCTCCACTGCAGACCCCAGTGATAATGCATGTAATCTAATCTAGGCTCAAACCAATCAGCAATTAGGGATGGGCATGCATCCTAAGAGGATCCATTCAGATCATAGGATCACTAGCAAAGAAGCTTTTCCACTGGATTTCAACATAAGGATACATGAAGCTGAAGCTATTCCAGCCATCTTGCCAGAGAATAAAGCTTACATACAGTAGAAAGAAGAAAACAAATAAAAGAGACTAGGAGCTGAGAACATTTTTTAGCCTAGGCCTGTAGCTGTGCCTGGAAATAGATATAACCTTTCAGAGGAATAATATGTTAATAATAATTTTATTCTATGTGACCCAGAATATACAAATGAATACACTAAAATATTAATATACTCATATTAATCATGGGTGACATGATTACTGGTGATTTTAATTCCTTTTTAATATTCTATTTTATGCCCCCAAATTTTTCTATAAAGACATGTATTACTTTCGTTTCATATTTTCTTTTCTGTTAGTTTTATAAATCAGAAAAAATATACACTATTAATGTGTAAATTAATTTTCTCAACCATATGGACAAACATGACTTAATTTAGGTACATTCACTTAGACTTAAAAACATTAATTTTCACAGATATAATAAAGTGCTACCTAGAGTCATACAAAGTGTGAGATTTGAGAAAACAGCCCTCGAGACTGGTAAGTCTGGTCAAGACTTTCAACATAAATTGCAAGTTTATGGGATTACCAAAACCACCATCAATTTTGATAATTTTCTAGAAGAACTCACAGAACTCATGGAAAGCTAGTATACTTATGGTTATAGATTACTACAGGGAAAGGATACAGATAAAAAATCAGTCAAGGAAAGAGACACGTGGCAGAGTCTGGGAAGGTTCCAAGTGTGAAACTTCTATTGTCTCAGGATAAGTTATTTTCCTGGTATTAATGTATGACAATACAAAGGAAGTAATACAAACTGGGAAAGTTCACCTGACTGTCAGTGCCCAGAGTTTTGATTGAGGCTTTATTACAACAGAATTATTAACTGGTTGGTTGATCACTTGGTTAAACTCAGGTGCTATGTATTTAAGTTAGCTATGTTTAACAAAACATCAATGCCCAAGCTACCTAATATGCCTGGGTGGCTTATTTCTCACAATTCTTAAATCTGAAAAGTTGAAGATCAAGGTGCCAGCAAGGTTAAGTTTCATTCTGAGGCATCTTTTCTTGGTGCGCGTGCGTGTGAGAGAGAGAGAGAGAGAGAGAGAGAAAGAAAGAAAAAGTGTGGGAGGGAGGGAGGAGAGACAGAAAACAAGCAAACTCTCTGGCATATCTTCTAATAAGGGTGTTTATCTTATCAGACCAAGGCCAACTCTCATGAAGTCATTTAACCCTAGTTGTATTCCCAAAGCCCTATGTCCAAATACCATCATATGGGAGTTAGGGATTCAACATATGAATTGGGAGGCGAGCACAAATATTCAGCCTATAACACCAGGTCAATTGATATCATGACACAGAGACCCCACCCTAAATCACATGGTTGGTCTTTCTGGAATGGCCATGCTCAGTGTGGCAAGCTCCAAGCTTAAACAAAGACATTCCTCTCATGTATGGCATATACTGCTTCCCAGAAGCCAAGGCCCAGGTCCAGACTTATCTTCAGGCAAGGCCAAATTCTCTACTACACAGGTACTATATATTTATGTGTGTTTGTGTGTGTGTATGTGTATATAAATGATGGGTTATATATTACATATATTTTGAACCCATTCAATATATATATGTGGGTATATACATTATATATGTGTGTATATACACGGTATATGAGTGTGTATATACCCACTATATATTTGTATATATAATGGGTTATACATATATGTATGTGTGTATATACCATGTAGGTATATGCATGTATACATGTGTATATATGCACACACAATATATGTGTGTACATACATAATATATATGTGTATACATATACTATATACATGTGTATATGTATAATGGGTTATATATATAATATACTGAATGGGTTGAACATATACATAATATATAACCCATTATATATACACACATATAGAGTATATACACTCACACGTATATTTATATATACACACACACAGAGACATATATATATTAATATATTGAATGGGTTGAATTTAGTGAACTGGAGTAAAGGAACAGCTTTATTCTCGATTCTTCACCCTTTTGTTCTGATACAGGCTCTCCTATGTCTCTGGAAGATCTTACAGCTGTTTACACTAAAGTCAACTGTAAAAAATGGTTTCATTTTCAAATCTGACAAGTCCAGAAATACAATTACAAGTCTAGTCTGGTCTAATTCAAAACATCTGTGTTAAATAAATGTTAAAGCTTCTCCTTTCTCTCTCCTCACATCAAATCTGTGGTCTGGTACCTGCATTGAGGATGAAGCATAGTCCTTCTTGCTTTCACATTCCACCTCCTTCCAAATCCTTATGATACTTCCAAGGTAGGATCTGGATGCAAGAGAGAAATGAAGCAAATATTTTATTGGTTGAACACCACTGTAATCTGGCTATCAACACACTCTATGGGAGTGTTGCCATCAAGATGGCAGAATAGGAGATTCCAGCTCTTGTACAGAAACACTGATTTAACAACCATCCATGGATGAAAATTCCTTCATGAGAGCTCTGGAATCCAGGTGAGAAGTTACAGGTACTGGGTGGAGCACAAAAATGAAAAAAGACATGGAAAAGGGAATGAAGAACAATTTTACATTACTCACATCATCCCTCCCCAAAGCCTGCACAATGCGGTGTTGAAAAAGATCCCCTTGGCATGTGAATTCTCCCATGGGGGAAAAGGAGAATGATGTGGACATCGGACTTTGCTGCAGACCTTGTCATTGGGCACACTCTACCACAGACTCAGGCTCACCCAGAATCTCTGACCCGCCTGACTACTCAAGGGCTTTTGCTACTAAAATCAGTCTATACAAGCTGGAAGAGGTGACTACTCCTTCAAATGTACTGATACCAACACAAAGCTAAAAGAATCTAAAAATATCCTAATGGCATTTTTTACAGCAATAGGACAAAAACATATCTCAAAATTCATGAGGAACCACAAAAGACTCTGAATAGTCAAAACAATTTTGATTAAGAAGAACCTGGAGGCATCATACTTCCTGACTTTAAAATATATTACAAAGGTACAGTAATCAAAACAGTATGAAACTGGCATAAAGACAGTCATATAGACCAATGGACTAGAATAGGGAGCCCAGAAAAAAAAGCCACATGATACAAGTCAACTAATCTTAGATAAGGGTCTCAAAAGGACACAGTGGAGAAAGGATAGCCTCTTCAATGGCATCAAGAATAAAATTGGGGATAGGGGGAATGGTGGATCAGTGGCGACCTCCTGGCTCTCTGCTCCCAGAGTGGGAGGCGAGGAACGCGAGTGGGTCGCTCTCCCGCAGGGACAGCACCGTGAATCTGCAGAGAAGCAGCGCGGGACAAGCAGTGCTGGGGAAAAAAAGGTGACTCGGAGAATCGACCACTAAGTTCGGAGAGTGCGAGATACACGATAGGGAACAGAGCGGGACGGCCGCGCCCGCTGGCCGGCTGGGGCGGTGCGGTCTGACCCGCAGGAGGAGACTCTTCCTCCACCGACCTCCACACCCGCTCAGGCAGGGAAGTGTCTGAAGTCAGGGCGAGGCTGAGGCACAGGCTGCCGGGCAGGGCGGAGAAGAAACAGAGTCGGGGACATTCTGAACTCTGCAGTGCGCGGTGCTGGGTCCGCACTGGCGGGGGAGACTCAGGTCTCAGCGGACACGTCCCGGGTCCGCGGGAGGGAGTTTGGAGACCGGCTTCTCGCCTCTGGCGCCCGCCGGGTCCAGACCAAGGGAGGTGAACGCCGAGGGAGAGGCTCTGCCCCTGGAAACCGCGGAAGATTCAGCCCGAGCAGGGAGGGCTAGAGTGTGGGGGACTCCCTACCTGGCGGCGCGAGTCCGTGCGTCAGGGAGCCGAGGGGACGGCCAGCGGCTCGCTGACACAGCCTGCCAGACCCAGCACCTGCTGCCCCCCGAACAGTCGCCTCTGCTGCTGGCTCTCCGTGGGTGGGCGGCCGCTATTTGGGGGTCCATAGCCTAGAAACGCTGAGGCGCGTTGCTGAACCTTCTCCAGCCCAGCAGGGCAGGCCCAGGCAACGGACTCAGGTGGAGCCCCTGCCCCTGCCCGGCCGAGCAGCCCCGCCCTTGGAGGAGGGGAGTAAGGAAAGAAGCGGCTTCCTGAATGTTCTGCCCCCAGCCACCTGCCTTTTTGCCCTGGCTGGTCAAACCCTGCCCTTGAAGAGGCGGAGTAGTGAAAGAAGCCCTTTTCCTGGCTGAGTGGCCCTGCAGCCAAGGCCTCAGAGGAGCTTCCCCCGGACGCTGACCAGGCTCTGCCCTTGGCGGGACAGAGTAACCAGAGAGGCCACTTTCGGGGTGGAGCAGCCAGGCGGCCTCGGAGGGGTTTCTCCCCCCACCCGCGACTTCCATCCCACACCTACCAAGCTCCGTCCTTGGAGGGGTGGAGTGGCGAGAGAGGCCGATTTCTGGGTAGCTGCAGCCTCAGAGGAGCTTCTCCCCTCGAATGGCTGCTTCTGCCTCCCGCTGACCAAACTCCACCCTTGGAGGGGCAGAGAAACGAGAGAAGCCGCTTTCTCAGCTGAGAACCATGTTGGCCTGGGGCAGTGCCTCCCCCTCCCTGCACCTGGCTGCTTGTACTCCACGCCGACCTGATTAACCCCGCCCTTGCAGGGGTGGAGTAAAGAGAGAAGCCTCTTTCCCTCCCAGCGGCCCCTGGCAGCGCCTCTCCCCCAGTTCCGCGGCTGGACTTGCTTGACTTCCCCTACGGCAGGGCAGACCCCATCCTTGGAGGAGGGGAGAAATGAGAGGTTTTCGGAACTGGAACATTCGGCAGTCTCAGGCAACACCCCTTCGCCAGCCCAGCAGGGCAAGCTACACCCTGGGAGGTAGGGAGAAAGGAGAAAAGTCGCTTTCTCTGTGTGACTGGGGTGAATCTGTGGGACCTTGGAACTAAGCAAAAGGGGACAGACTGTTTAATTGGACCAGTGGGTTGGTCTTGATCATCTGGTAAGAACATAACAGCAGGGCTCACGCTTGGCACCCATGCTGCTGCCAGCCTTTGGGGCTTGAGGTCTGGGAAGGAAAATCTTGGCCCGAGTCCTCAGCAATTGCACCGATTGACAGCCCCCACCTGGGCTGCAACGCAAGTGTGGCGAAAGAGCCGTGAATAACATTACCAGCTCCCCGCTAGCAGCAGATCAAGCAACCACAGAAGTCTATGCACTCAGGCTCGCAGGCAGCTGTTGCTCATCTTACCCCACCTAAAGTGGCAACAGGGCTCAAGTAACCGTTGGGAGTGACAAGTCATTTCCCAAAGATAGGGGCACTGGTATACCCCATTTGGGGGTTTAGAGCTGAAAACAAAGGTATTGGAATACCTCGATAATCGACTCCTCCATGCAAACTACAAGCAACAAAAGAGAGGGTAACCCCATAGCCCAACACAGTGCCTTCCTTCTCAAACTAGTAGAGGGCAGCAGAGTCACTCACAAAAGAGTGATTCACCACCTGGGAGACTAAGCAAGGGATCCGAACTTACTAATCTCTTTTGGCAAATGGTGAAGACAACAGGTCAGAGACGACCCAACAAGCTAAAACACCTTTAAGGCAATAGAGGACCAGAGTGCATCTCCTCAGCACTGTCAATAAACATCCCTTTGGGGTTGCGGTGTTAAAGCCATAACCCAGCACCAGCACCTCCAGTTCTTGACAAAGTAGCCTTATGAGAAAGAATCAGTGAAAGAACACTGGAAATATGAAGGATCATAGAGAAAATCTCCTCTAAAAGTAAATATTTGATCTCTATCAATAGATAACAACTTACATGATATGATTAAATTGACAGAGAAAGAATTCCAAATATGGATTGTAAGAAAACTCAATGGAATTGAAGAGAAAATTGAAACTCAACATGAAGAAACCACAAGAACAAAAAAGGAAATGAATGAAAAATTCTCTAAAGAAATTGAAATACTATGAAAAAACCAAACAGAAATCTTGGAAATGAAGGAGGCTTTCAAGGAACTTCAAAACACAGTGGAAAGCCTCAAGAACAGAATGGATCACGTAGAGGAATGGATCTCAGAACTTGAAGATGATGCCTATGTGCTAAACAAATTGGATGAAGAAAAAGAACACAGAAACAAGAGACAAGACCAAAACATGCAAGAAATGTGGGATTATGTAAAGAAGCCAAATATAAGAATCATCGACATCCCTGAGAGAGAAGAAGAAAATACACAAGGGCTGGAAAACTTATTTCATGCAATACTGGAGGATAATATGCCTGGTCTGGCCAGAAATCTAGACATCCAGATACAAGAAGCACACAGAACTCCTGGGAGACTCAATGTGAAAAGGCAATCACCACATCATGTGGTTATTAGTGTGACCAAAGTAAACACAAAAGAAGCAATCCTCTGAGCAGTGAGGTGAAAGCAGCAAATAACCTACAAAGAAAAACCTATCAGACTAACTACAGACTTCTCAACTGAAACTTTACAAGCCAAAAGGGACTGGGTGCTTATCCTTAATCTTCTAAAACATAATAATGGCCAACCTAGAATTCTCTACCCAGCAAAATTAAGCTTCATCTATGAGGGAGAAATAAAGACCTTCCCACACAAGCAAACTGATGGAATTTGCGAACACCAGACCAGCCCTATAGGAAGTACTCAGACCAGCATTACACATGGAACAGTGCACTAGACACTCTCCAAAGTAAAATCACTCAAGAGTTAAAGTCTAAAACCTGGTCTCCAAGATGGCTCAAGGAGTAAAACAAAATACTAGGAATTTACCTAACAATATGAACAGAAATCCACCTCAAATATCAATCCTCTCCATAAATGGGAATGGCTTGAATTGTCCTCTGAAGAGACATAGACTGGCAGAGTGGATAAAGATCCACAAGACTAATTTTTGCTGTCTACAAGAAACACATTTAACCCACAAAAAATGCTTTCATGGTCAAGGGATGGAAAACAATCATCCAGGCAAATGGAAGTCAAACAAAAGCAGGGGTAGCTATACAATCAACCTTGTTAAAATGTCCATACTACCTAAAGTGATCTACAGAATTAATGCAATCCACATCAAAGTACCAGCATCATTCTTTACAGATTTAGAAAAAATAATTCTGTGTTTTGTATGGAACCAGAGAAGACCTCGTATAGCCAAAGCAATCTTAAGCAAAAAGAACAAACTGGGAGGTATCAGTCTACCAGACTTCAAGCTGTACTACAAGCCTATAGTAACTAAAACAGCATAGTACTGGCACAAGAACAGAGACATAGACATTTGGAACAGGACTGAGAATCCAGAGGTGAAGCCATCCACATATTGTCATCCAATCTTTGACAAAGCAGACAAAAATATACACTCAGGAAAAGAATCCCTTTTCAATAAATGGTGCTAGGAAAACTGGATAGCTACACAGCAGAAGATTGAACCTGGATCCCCATCTCTTACCTCTTACAAAAATCAATTCTAGATGGATAACAGACTTAAACCTAAGGCATGAAACCTTAAGAATCCTAGAAGAAAATGTAGGGAAGACTCTTTCAGACATTGGCCAAGGCAAAGAATTTATGAGGAAGACCCCCAAAGCAATTCACAGCAGCTACAAAAATTAATAAATGGGACCTGATCAAATTAAAAAGCTTTTGTACAGCCAAGGAAACTATCATTAGAGTGAATAGACAACCTACGGAATGGGAGAAAATATTTGCTTTCTACACATCCAATAATGGGCTGATAACTAAAATCTATCTAGAACTCAAAAAAATCAACAAGAAAAAATCAAACAACCCCATCGATGAATGGGCGAGGGACATGAACAGAAACTTTTCAAAAGAAGGCAGAATAATGGCCTGCAAACATATAAAAAAAATGCTCAACATCTCTAAGCATTGGGGAAATACAAATCAAAACCAAAATGAGATATCACTTAATTCCAGGAAGATTGGCCTATATCAAAAAATCCCAAAGCAACAAATGCTGGTGAGGATTTGGAGAGATAGGAGTACTCATACACTGCTGGTGGACTGAAAATTAGTGCAACCTTGTGGAAAAGAATTTGGAGATACCTCAAAGAGCTACAAGCAGAACTACCATTTGATCCAGCAATAGCACTATTAGGCATCTACCCAAAGGAATAAAAGTCATTCTATAATAAAGACATCTGCACTCGAATGTTTATGGCAGCACAATTTACTATAGCAAGGATGTGGAAACAACCCAAATGCCTGTCAATCTGTGAGTGGATTAATAAAACATGGTATATGTATACAGTGGAATACTACTCAATTACAGAAAACGATGGTAATCTAGCACCTCTTATATTTTCCTGGATAGAGCTTCAGCCCATCCTCTGAAGTGAGGTATCACGAGTGGAAGAATAGGCACATGTACCACCATATCAAACTGGCACTGACTGATCAATACTAAGGGGCTCACACAGTAGTAATATTCTTTGGGGGTAGGGGGCTTGGTGGTGGGTATACTCAAAACTAATGTATGTGGTGAGTGTTGAAGGGGGAAAAGGACACATCTCAAATCATGGTTGGGATGTGGCAAAGTCATAACAGGTAACTAAAATGTTTGTACCCCCTTAATTTCCTGAAATAGAAAAAATTAAAAAAAAAGAATGAAATTGAACTTCCAACTTACACGATACACAAAAATCAACTCAAATCGACTGAAGACTTAAATGAAGACCTGAAAGTATAAAACTCCTAGAAAAAAAACATAAGGAAAATGCTTTTTCACATTGGCCTTTGCAATGATTTCTTGGATATGACCCCAAAAGCACAGGTAACAAAAGCAGAAATATTTACAAATAAGATTGCATCTAACTAAAAAGCTTCTGTGAAGGAGATAATCGACAAAATGAAAAGGCAATCCACAGAATGGGAGAAAATATTTGCAAACCATATATCTGATAATAGAAAATATGTAAAGAACTACTACAACTCAATGACAACAACAGAAACAAAAAACCACAAATAACCTAATTTAAAAAATGAGCAAAGAGCCAGGTGTCGTGGCACACACTTATAGTCCCAGCTACTTGGGAAGCTGAGGCAGGAGGATTGCTTGAGCCCAGGAGTTTGAGGGCAGCCTGAAAAAGAAGCAAGGCTCTGAGGAAGGAAGGAAGGAAGGAAGGGAGGAAGGGAGGAAGGGAGGAAGGAAGGAAAATGTAAGGGGAAGGGGGGAAGGGAAGGGAAGGGGAAAATTGGCAAAAGAACTGAGTAGAAATTTGTTTAAAGAAGGCATACAAATGGCCAACAAGTATGTGAAAAGGTGCTCAGCATCACTAATCATCAGGGAAATGCAAATTAAAACCACAGTGAAGCTCTTACTTGGGTGGGGCAAAGGCAATATACATAACCTAAACATTTGTACCTCCATAATATGCTGAAGTTAAAAAAAAAAAAAACCACAATGATACATCATGGCATACCTGTTAGGATAGCTATTATCAAAAAACAAACAATAACAAGTATTGGTGAGAGTGTGGAGAAAAGGGAACACTTGTACACTGTTGATGGAAATGTTAACCGGGTGTAACTGCTGTGGAAAATAGGATGGAGTTTCTCAGAAGATTAAAAATGGAACTACCATATGTTCCAGCCCTTCCACTTCTGGGTGTATATATAGCCAAGGGATTTGAAATCCAGATTTTGAAGAGATAGCTGCATTCCTGAGTTCATGCAGGATTATTCATGGTAGCCAAAACATTGGCTGGACCCTTTCCACTTTTTTCTTAGTTCTGTGCCCCAGTGGTGGTTGTATTTACCAGGCTCCATGGCTCCATAGCAAGCCTGCTCACCCACAGTGGCATCCTCATGGCCTACAGGAACTCACGCCTCCTGGCTCCAGTGCTGTAGGTGCTGCTTGCTTCCTGTGCTGTCCTCTCCCTTCCCTTTGTCAGTGCAAGACTTCCATCCACTCCTTGGAATTTCCCAAGAGAAGTGTGTCCCAGTCTTGTTGTCATATTTACTCCCAAACCCTGGGGACTAATGTCAGTTTTTCCTAAGAAGACTCTCATACCCTATGTCTTTTTTTTTCTTTCCAAATTTTTTATTTTTTTTTAATTTTTATTTCAACATATTATGGGGGTACAGATGTTTAGGTTGTGTATGTTGCCCTTGCCACCCCCCGCCCCCGCCCAAGTCCGAGTTTCAAGTGTGTCCATCCCTCGGATGGTGCGCATTGCACTCTTCGGGTATGCATATACCCGTCCCCTCCTCCCCCTCCTCCCTCCCTCCTGCCCGACATCCAATAGATGTTATTCTTATATGTGCACTTATGTGTTGATCAGTTAATAAGGTTTTCAGCTCAGCCAGCATCACAACCAGAGAGCAAGAGAGATGCTAGTCTTCCCTTTCATAGATAATCACTATCTCTAGGAATGATTCTGTTGGGCACCTCTCTTCACTTGATGGTGACGAGGAAGTGGAGAGATAAATCCTCCCCATGGAAGTAGGAAAGGGAGAGGCCACAGTAGTCTCTACTATTATGCATGTCCATTAAGTAATTTCCTCAATGCATCTTCCAGTCATTTTTAACAGAGACTGGAAGTGGTGATGGTAGTTGATAGTCAAAGGACCAATTTGATCACGTTAGTAAGTTGTATGGCAATATGTTTATAGCTCTCTTTCAATGTGGGAGTAATATATCATCCGCTACATGCAGCTTTGGGGAATTAGCCAAAATTTTCAAGTTGATAGGAAATGTCCTATTCAACATCCTATAACATATGGCATATATTAATATGCTCATGTGGTGCCCAGAAAAACTAAGGCATATTGAAATAAGACAGACTTAGAGAGAAATATTCTTTCTGATTGATAGACTTTATTCTAATCTGGCATTTCCCAATGCTGGTTTGGAGAAATGCTCCCCTAAAGGAGGGATTCTTAGACTCCTAGAATATTAAAGATCCTGAGAAATCACAGCAATACTCTGTACCAAACCACCCCCAAACTCAGAGGATTAAATAACACTCTTGTGCATCTGAACGTCATTGGGGACTCAGCTGATATTGGTCATACTCAACTGACGGCACTCTGTATGTAAGGTGGTTGATATCCTTCTTCTAAGTTAAGGATAGAAGGCAGGGCAGGTGGCCCTGCTTCAGCGTTTCTCATTCTCCTTGTGTCAGAGATGTTGCTAGAGATACTTCTTCCTATTTCGCAGGGGTGCAAGATAAGAATCACAAATGTGAGCACTCCCTTAAGATACTGGCTTGACGCTGGAATACTGTGATTTCTGCACAGATACAGAAGTTTCTTTCTTGGTCAGAGAAAGTCATTTGACCAAGCCTAATGTCAAGCATTGGGAAGTACATCCACGATGAGACCATGGCAAGAATGTGGATGCAGGGAGGGGAGAGGAATCAGGACAATAGTTCAGTCTAAAACAGTATTGTTCAATGAAGTTTTGGCAAACTCTTTTTTTTTAACCATAGAAGTCTTCTTGTTTCTACCGAATAAAATACTAGACATTTTGGGAAATGTTATTCTAGACCATTCTCAAAAAGTAGACAGTAAACTGTTGGAGTGATGTCAGTAATGTGGCAGAGGAGGAAATCCCATCCTTCATCCTCCCCACAAAGAATAACAATTAGATAGCCATACATACATACTCCAGAAGAGCTCAGGAGTCCACTTGAGAAGCTATAGCCATCCAGAGGTTAAAAAAAAAAAAAAAAAAAGTTTCTCTTTGCCTGCATTATCCCATTCCCTAGGCAGGCACCTCAGCATAGAAAGGGGACACCCAGAATCCAGAGTTTCCCTCACGAGGAAAAGGAGAATGAGGCAAACAACTAGCTTCCTCAGCTTTTCTGGGCATTGCCCAAACAGCTTTAGTTTCACCTCACCTAGATTGCTAGAGAGACCGGCATAGCTGAGATGTCTGGAAACAAAGAAGAAGGATGTGGTTTATTAGTGCAAGCCACAAGGCAAGATCTAGCAAGGTCCCCAGGGCCCTTCTCTGTACAAGACTCCGTGAGTCTTCTTCATGGAGGATCTCAAGAACCCTCATGGCCATCATGCACTCCCTGCAACTTTCACTGCTGAGGATTCTGCAGTGTTTGCTGTCATGGACAACAGCGGCTTTCACTACTGAGAACACTAACAGTTGACAGAGCCTCAGTGGATGTTCTGTAGCTTTTGCCATGCAGGGTTGCAGTTTTTTTGCTTTGCAGCCTCCAGGTACCTGAGTCACCACCGCTCTATGTCTCCCCTGCCAGGAGCTGCACCAGCTGCTGTCACTGCAGGTGCCTTGGCCCAGGGACCCAGTGCACTACCACATGCATGCTTGCAAACAACCCTGGGTTCCTACTGCAGGCACTGGCTCCATCCCCAGTGCAGCACCTATGCCTGTGTCTGGCCTCTGCCACTGGGTGTGCAGGAGCAGCCAGCCCCAGTTCCCATCTCTGGCCCCCACCAACATGCTTGCACATGCAGCTCTGGTCCCTGGAGCTGAGTACACAAAAGCAGCCATCCAACCTATTACTAGCCCAACTGCTACATGCATACCCACATCTGATCCTTGTAGCTGTGCATGTGCTCACTGCCAGCCCTGGTCCCCATAGGTATACACACACACACACATACACACACACACACACACACACACACACAGCTAATCTGATCCCTGATGCCAACCCCCAGAGGACCCCTGCAACCACCAACATACAAGCTGCCAGCCTCAACTCCTATATCTGTGCCTGGGCACACCTCCAGTTCCCATTGCCACATGTGAACCTACAGTTGGCCACAGCCCCTGCTCATGACCCTGGCCCTTGTCACTGTGTTTATGCCTGCAACTGGTCCCTGCTGCCACACATGTGCCTGCAGCCAGCCCCTAAAGTCCAGTGCATGGACACCACTGGCTCAAGTGCCCCTGCTCCCCCTACCTGCCCTAGTCCCATACTTTTGGACCTAGGGCAACTGCTGAGGACCTCAATAACCCTTGCAACCACTATGGGCCTCTGCATCTCTTGCCCCCAAGGATCATGTAGTTGTTGATGTCACAAACCCCAGATACTTGAACCAACAAAATACTGCTCCCCCCAACCTATGCACACCTCCATATTTGGTGCCCCCTTCTTCTGGGCCAGGTACCACAGTGCATTCCAGTGTGCTCCCATCCTGCTCTCACAGGTGAGGGTCTTCTTTTACTGAAGCCAGTTCAAAAAGTCTGGAAGAGGAGACTGCTTCTTCAAATATGTAGAGAACTATACAAGGCTATAAGGATCATGAAGAATCAGAGAAACATAACACCACCAAAGAAACACAATAAATTTCTAGGAACCAACCCCAAAGAATTGGAGATTCACTAATTGCCTGACAAAGAAGTCAAAATAATTGTTCTAAAAGAAGTTCAGTGAGCTACAGGAACAGATATGAACAACCTAATAAATCAGGGAAATCATATAAGAACAAAAGGAGAAGCTCAACAAAGAGATAAAAGATGTAAAAAATAACCAAACAGAAATTTTGGAGCTGAAGACTACAATAACAGAATTAAAAAATGCAATAAAGCACTTCAACAGTAGACTAAATCAAGCAGAAAGAAGAATAAGCAACTTGAAAACAGATCATTTGAAATCATCCAGTCAGAGCAGAAAAAAGAAAAAAAGAATAAAAAGGAATGGGAAAAGCCTTGGGGACCTAATAGCCAAAGCAACCAATGGCAAAAGAACAAAGCTGGAGACATCATATTAACTGATCTCAAAATATACTACACAGCTTATACTACAAAGCTAATCAAACAGCATGGGAGGAGCATTAAAAACAGACATATAGACAAGTGGAACAGAACAGAGAACCCAGAAATAAATCCATACATCCACACATTTATGGTCACTGATCTTTGACAGAAGTGCCAAGAACACACAGCAAGGAAAAGAGATTCTCTTCAAGAAATGGAGCTGGAAAAATTGATATCCACCTGTAGAAGAATAAAATTGGACTCTTATTTCATATTATATACAAAAAATAACCTCAAAATGGATTAAGGTTCTTGTATTTAAGATCTAAAACTGTAAAACTCCTAGAAGAAAACAAAGAAAAGACTTCTTTACGTGGTCTTGGTAATGATTTGTTGGTTATGTCTCCTAAACTACAGGCAACGAAAGCAAAAATAGACAAACGGGATTGCATCAAACCATAGCACTTTTGCACAACAAAGAAAACAGTCAATGGAGTGAAGATACAACCTACAGAATGAGAGAAAATATTTGCATACCATCCATATGATAAGGATTTAATATCCAAAATATACATAAGGAACTCAAACAACTCAATAGCAAGAGAATAAATAACCTAAGCAGATATTTCTTAAAAGAAGCCATAAAACGGCCAACAGGTTTATGAAAAAAGTACTCAAAATTACTAATCTTCAGGGAAATAAAAATTAAACACAAAAATAAGATGTTACCTAACAATTACTAGCATGTCTTTTATCAAAAAGACAAATGATGAGTGTTGGTGACAGTGTAGAGAAAAGGGAAACTTTGAAAACTATTGGAGTTAATGTAAATTACTCTAGTTACTATGGAAAATGGTATGAATATTCCTTTAAAGATTAAAAATAGAACTACCATATGATCCAGCAACCCCACTTCTTGGTATATATCCAACATAAATGAAATCAATATGTTCAAAAGTTATAAGCACCCCCATGTTCTATGCAGAATTATCAAAATAGACAAGATATGATAACAATTATCAATGGATGAATGAATAATAAAATGTGGTATATAAACACACACACACACACACACAATGAAATACTAATCAGCCTTAAAAAAAGAGGAAATTCTGTTGTTTGTGACAACATGGATTAACCAGGAAGATATTATGCTAAGTGAAATAAGCCAGGCATGGAAAGACAAATACTACATGATCTCATTTATTAATATATGTGGAATCTAAAAAATGTTGACCTCATAGAAGCAGACAGAATGATGGTCACCAGGAGCTTGGGAAGGGATAAGAAATTGGAAGATGTTGGTCAAAGCATACAACATTTCAGTGATACAAAAGAAATATGTTCTCTAGACCTATTGTGCAGCATAGTGACTATAGTTAATAAAAATGTATTATAAACTTGAAATTGCCAAAAGAGCAGATCTTAAATATTATCATCACACACAAAAAAATTCATGAGGTGATGGAAACCTTGATTTAATCACTGTGCAAGGTATACATATATCAAAACATCACATTATACTATAAATATGTCTAATTTTTATTTGTCAATCATACCTTAATAAAGTTGGAAAAATTTTTGAAAAAGTAGGTTATAAACCATCTATTGTGTCAGAGATAATTGCTAAAGATGTTCTAGCTTCAGTCATCTCAGACTTGGACAGTCTCCTTGGCTTCCTACTTGGTCTTCCCATATCACCTGTTGCCACCAACCCATTCTCCTCCATGTACTAATGTGGGACTTGAAATAGAAAATTAATCATGTTCTCATATGTACAGACTCACGCACATTTCTCATAGTTCTTAAGAAGGTCAAAATATTTAACATGGTATACAAGATACAAACTATTGCATGTAATTTGTTTCCAATTTTACTCCATCTAATGCAATATTCTTCCCTTTAATCCTTGCACAACCACACTGATCTCTCATATCCTCAAAGCTGCCATGCTCTCTCCTGGCCTTCCCTTTTCAGAGACTTCCCTCTATCAGGAGCCCTTCCTCCCCTTCCCTAATTAACTCTCCCTCTCTGAATTTCAATCTATCATGGCTCCCTTGGCTAAGCCTTCCCGAGACCTCCTACCTTGGTCAGGTCCCCCTTTACAAATTCTCAGAATCACTATGTCCCTTTCTGACACATGACTTATTACAGTGGCAGTGCTATAGTTCTTTACATGATCATTTGATTAATGTCTCTTGCTAACTTGATGGTAGGCTTCAAGAATACAGGGAACATGCTATACTTAGTCATCTGATATCACTAGTGCCTTACAAGTTACCTCCTCTGGGTTCAAGGAATATACTTTGATTATTTTGCCTATTATTCCTATAGTATAAGAATAGTTTTTAACAGCTAAGATTATATAGTGGTAGCACAAAATAATGAAACATTTTATATAGATATTCATTTCTTGTCATAGAATGCCTCAGTTTTCTTGGAGCTTTTTTTTTTCTTTTTAAAATTCATCTGAATGCAAACATTTTTGACTAAACATTTAATAAGTTTTCTCTTAAATTATGCCTCTCAGTAATGAGGGTATACTTTTGTTTATAACCTCCTCATCTTCCTTCTTTCAAGTTACCTTCCGTTTTTTCATATTCAAAAGATCCCTTTTAATACTGAACCCTACACCGACTGATTCCATACCCAGAAATCCTGAATTTTGGTAGATCCCAAGAGCTTCTTCACCAAGTTAAAGGAAACACTGATTTACATGAATGGATAAAGTCTTCACCATCTCAAATTCCTGTTACAATTAGTTTCAGAAGAACAGATCCATGTTATGTCTATTTCTATTCCTTTCCTCATCTGTGACAGGGAAATGAGTCATTAGAATTTTAATGTCTGCATTAAATGCCATCAGTGGTTTGTTGTTATGCTTTAACTACTTAAATGTTCTGAATTCTGAATGGCTAATCCATTCCACCTTTTATTGTAAGAGAACAGGAATGGGCTGCTAATCAAACATGAGGGCATGGAAAAGGTCAAATGAGTGCAAAATCATCTGTCTATCATTAAATAATGACAGAATTAGCAGGCTTGCTTTTGTGACTAAGATTGGAATTGGAACACAGACTGTCACCACATAAATCCTCTGGATTGACAATGAAAGTGGTTGAAGCAGGAATGGTAAAGAATTAACTATTTTTAAACAATTTTGTTCTATTTGAAAGTTCTAATAGGACATGTTCTTTAGCCATAGCAAATGGTTTTAATAACAATAGCGGTTCAAATAATAATGTGGAAGGGGATAGAGCATTATTATAAACTCATCTGAATACAAAAAATTTTGACTGAACATTTAAAAATAATTCAAGTCCTATTCTTGAAGAAATTCATAAATTTCAGTGCTAAAATAGCATATCCTTTCAATTTAATCTTGTGCTTGTATTTTTAATTCAAAAATAATTATTTTGGGTTTGTATGTTGCAAGATACTATTATTGGAATAAATTTATCTCTGTTTAATTTATTGTTTCACTACATTTTAATTCTTATACTCAGTTTGTTCCCCCCCACCAGAAAGGCTGATAAATAACACTAAAGATCTATAAATTATCACATATTTAAATAGACTTTCAAATAAGTCATTCAACAAGGTGCTGTTTCCTTTGCTGTGGATTAGCTCAAATTTACTTTTAATTTATTTCTTATCATTTAAAAAATCAGAACAATATGTCTATACCATTGTTTCAGAACTGAAATATGTATACCAACCACCAACTGAGATTTTTTTAAAAAGACACACACTTGTCTTGTTTGTGCATTATTCAGAATGATTGCTTTTCCTTCTGCTATCTCCTGCAGGTTTCCTTTGCCTACCGCCCTACTTTTCAGAAGCTTCATTGTAGATGAAAAGGAGAGGAGACCAAACTGCAAGAGTGAGGGTCAGTCTAATGCCCAAATGAAGTTTGTGGTGTTATCTGTATGGTTCAGCCTCCTCTGACCTTTTTATCTTCCTAAGTGTGTATCTTTAGCAATTAAATTTATTTATTCCTTTACCAGGTATTGAGTATCCATCCACAAGGTCATCTGAAAGGTTGTTTGTTTTATATAGATAACAATCCTAAAGCACTTGACCATTTATCATAAGTTAGATTCTTTGACCTGTCAATTGCTTTATTAGCTAGCAGGCTCAGAGAAAAGTTTTGGGGATCATTGGTGTTATAGACATACAGTCATTTGTAACAGCAATAGAAATCTTGGAGGTTCAGATGGAGCTGTGTACAGAAGTACAAAATAAATTATTGTTGCTCTCATGACAAAAGTAAAAAGCTAAATTAGCTGATCCAGAAGAAAATCAGAACACCATGCTTAAGGATATAATTTTATATCTCATGGAAGCTGAGAGGTAGACAACAATCTTATGTGCAAGCTAATAGAAAAATAGAGAAGGCCCAGAAAATAGAAGTCACTATTAAAGCTTGTGATTTATAGGTCTGCCAGAGAGTACTCTGAGAGCCCGATTTCAGCGAAATTATTTGAAAAATCTATTGCAAGATGTGCAATGTAGAGGGCAAGGGAAGAGCAGAATAAAATTGATAGAATCCTTCACCTTCACACGCTCAACACATGACTTAAACTCTCAGTAAAGTGCAGTTGGCTGTGTTTTAATTCCATGATATATAAGGAAGCTGTGTCATTGTCATGAATCCCCATTATAATCGACTAAAATTCATAGACAGATTAGGCAAGTTCATTTGATCAGTATTTACGCATGTTGATTATAATACTCTTTTTGTCATTACACCCCTTTGTGGGTGTGCTTTCCATTTGATCCTTCATACTTCCAGAGTTCTTTCGCTGATTCCTTCCCATCTGAATCAGCTGTTGCTTCTTACCTGTAGATTTACCTTTGAATAATAACATGCCCTGTTTAGCCTCTGAGCCAGTAGGTGGTGTTTGTGTTTGAGAATCAACCACACCCTGTATGATGAATCAGTAGATGCACTTAAAGGGTGTGCAGAATGACCTCCCTGTCAGTACATGGTACTTGCTGGGAGGAGCAGGCTGCAGTGCTGTTTTTGGGTCCTGTAACCAGCTCTAGTTCCTCTGGAGAAGCACTCTAGTGCCTCAGGTGGTGGGTGGGGCCCTGGGACTTCCAGGTGTGTTCTTATTCTCCACCTTAGTGGAGGCAGGTGGGGGAGTGAGTCTGGCAGAGCTGGGTTGAGTGAGCCTGCCCTCAAGCACAATAAATTCCATTAGCTGGGGTCAAAGGTCTGCTCTCTGCTTCTGGGCGAAGCTGCCACGGAGAGACCTGCAGTCTGGAGCAGGCCTCACTCCTTTCCATCCTCCCTTATTCCGTGGTTTCTCCTGGGCCTCTGCCAGCAGGCAGGACCTTAAGCCAGTGGATCTCCCCTGGTTGTGATGCCGGCCAGAGGTTCCCTGCCCAGGATCACAGCCTGAACTCAGTGCACAGCCCTCCTGTGGGAGGACGGTTGCCCCTCAAGCACACTGATCTGCCCCTAAGGGCACACACACCTGAATATGCTTGTTCACAAATATCCCTTCTGTGCCCTGGGGCAATACGATCCAGACCTGGGTGTATGGGATCTGGTCTGTAGGCCTGTCCCCTGGGCCCTGGAGATCAATCACTGACCCTGCCAGGGAGAGGAGTGTTGGTCCCAAGTCACCCATGGGGTGCCCAAGCTGGATCAATGTCTTTCTGCCTCAGGATTTGCCCCACTGTGCTGGACTCACCAGGGAAGCAGCACCTAGGAGGGCTAGGGGGTAGGGAGCTTGCAGTCTGAGTACCCCTCAGCCTGCTGTAGGGCCCCAAAAGGAGAGGTCCCATTCCCTGCAGATGACTCTGGGTAGTGGCTAAATTGCCTCTCTTGGCATCTGTGGGTAGGGAAGGGGAAGGGGAGAATATGGCGCCTGCCGATTGGCTTGGTTCTGTGGGGCAGGAAGTGCCCTGAGGGAGCTGGGAGCCTGGTGCCCTGTTCCTAAGAGGCTGATCACTCCCTGGTGGCAGCCGTCTCAGCTGGTGTTGGCAGGTCTCTCCAACCCCTCAGAAGCCCACCAGCAGTCCAACATGCAAGGGAGGCGAAATTTAACCGCTCCACCTACCCTTGTCGCTGGTCTCCAAGCCTCTCGGGGGCCTTTCTCCTTGCAGCTCTCCTCCGCAACTTCTTCCCGTGGAGTCTCCTGTAGTTTCAGACACGCTTCCTTCTGACCCTCATCCGATCTATGTTTGTCTGCCTGTTTATTTTTTTCACTTTTCTTCTAAAATCTGTCTTTCTTGCAGAGACACTCTGATTCACGGTTTTTCTCATCCGCCATCTTACCCAGAATCCCCTCAGAGTTCCATCTTATATTAACATGTCCTGCGCCTTACGACACTCTGCACCAGAGTTTTGTGGTTTTTTGATGAAAAGCAAAGATTAAAAAGTACAGAAACAGAAGCTAGTTTGTAGAAATCTCTCCCGATCCTCAGGTGTGTAAGCAGAAGTTTTAGTTATTAGCAACACTGATCAAAATGGAAGTTCTCTCCCGTTTTGAATCTTCTCAATAATATATATTTACTTGTATGAATGTATAAACCCACCGTTGTTTTTATTTGGTGATGACGATCATTTTTATAGGCCACTAATCTTTAGTAGTATTAAAAATAGTGAGTATACTTGGTGTAAACTGACATGTCTTATGCGTATCAGCATGTAAGATTATGTTGTAGTGTTAACTGATATATCTTATCTTGAGGAAATATGGCAATTCCTATCAAAATGTCTCGGAAAATTATCACCAATGTTGTAAACCCCCCAGAAGAAATAAGTGGTTCAGTGACAAAACTATTCATCTTCATCATGCCTACATAAGTAATATTAGAAAAATTTGATTACATGTTTGTATAAGATAACATAACCTAGAAGAAAATTTAAAATTTAAATTGTACTTGTATGTCTTAATTTCATTAATTATGTTTTTGCAGTATATATAGGAAAGGTTTGCAAATGTGACAGACACTTAATTAACACAAATTACAAATACATTTTCCTTAATTTTGCAATGTTTAAACTATCTGAAATATATAACTTTATTAATGTAGTTTTTCTTAAATAGAACCTCCCAAATTATATGAATTTCAGGCTTCTGATAAAACTTTTACCCACCTCTGATAAATATTCAGCAATGATAATTTTAAAAATCCATTTGAACATCAACTCCTACTCCTTAAAGCAGAAATAAGCTATAATTGTATTTTTGGAATACTTTTCTATTATGCTCCTGATAATGAGCCTATGTATATTAAGTGGCTTACAAATGACAAAAGAGGCCACTGAAGGTAAGAAAAAAGTTGGTTGTCTGTGTCATTAGGTAATAGGAAAAAATCCATAAAAAATGGCAGTGTCATGAATATCATATGGGTAATAAGAATGTATATAAAACTTGCCAGATACATGAAAACCCTAGTATAGGAAAAATGTGTTGATATCTATAAAGATATCATTATTTTAGCTCTTTTACACATCATGTTATTTGAAGAAATTGACTTTCATATTTTTTCTTTATAAGGGTTTATCAATACTCAAAGTTCAATGCCTTTGAAATAGCTCAAGAGATTTGTTAATAAAACCTTTCCCATACTCATAATAGTTTTCCAATAAAATATTTCAGAAATAAAAAATTCTGGAAGAAATGGTCAATAATCATTTTTCCCTAGATAGAGCATGGTAGTTCTGCATATATTTTAATATATCAGTAACACGTTAGATTCTAAAATGAGACTAATATAATGTCAAGATATTTATCTTAATCATTTGCATTTATAAATATGAAATTTCTTGATTTATGTGATTGAGTCTGTTTTGTGCTGCTATAACAGAATACCACAGACTGGGTAATTAATAAACAATGGAAGTTTATTTGGCTCATGGTTTTAGAAACTGGAAAGTCCAGGATCCAGGGGCCACATCTGGTGAGAGCCTTCTTGCTGTGTCATAATATAGCTTAAGACATCACATGGTGAGAGAGCATGGCAATGACTTACTCTAATAGTTCTTCTATTCTTCAAATTCTACTTCTTCAAAGAAAACTTCCTCACTGTCCTTCTTTAATATTCTTTCCTCCAAAATCTTATATTACTTATTGCTGTACAAATACTTTTTAAAAATTATTCCACACTGATATCTAAATTCTTCATTTTTTTCAAATCTTATGTGCCCAAATAACTTTTAATCTCCATCAGTATGGGATCCTTGTCTTCTGACTTCTTGGTACTGCTCACAATAATATATGAGTAATTAAGATTTAATATAATTCAGTTTAATTTAATTTGATATAGATTCCAATGGATTTTTTCTAATTAGATGTGTGAGATTTATATCCATTAAAATATACAATAATACTAATATCAGCCCGTTTTACTTTTCCAAAGGATGAGGTAAGATTTAAGTTATATTTTCAACCTTGAGATACATTTCATAAGTTCTTTATTTTCTATTCATCTTCTTCAGATTAAAGCTATAAAAACATAATGCACAATTGTTTTAGCTCAGATTTACCACAAATTTTTGTTCTACAAGATACCATGTATTCATATATTCATGAAAAAAAATCAATAGATGTAGCAGAAAGGACATATTGATACATTTTTAAATATACTATTCCAGAAAGAGATGTTAATATATCAGGTCAGATTTCAGTTAAGAGACATGATATCTTTATCCAAGCACAAAGTTATTTTGTATAAATTGATATTAGTTTTTGACTATATACTATATGTAAATACTATAGTTGGGATTAGAAGGTTGAAAATTACTGACAGTCATCAAAAGGAAGGAGAGAGACGTGGAATGAATTTTCCCTCAGAGCCTCCAGAAGGAAACACCTCTTCCCAGCACATTGATCTTGAACGTCTGGCCTCCAGAACTGTGAGGTAATATAAACCCATTAGTTTACGTCACTTGATTTGTGGTAATTTGTTAGGGCAGCCCCAGGAAACTAATACAGAGTCATATTTGATGCCTCTGTGGCAGACATCCAAATGTTTGGTCTGTTGGGTTGCATGTGTGAGTTCTTAAGAGAGTCCTAGGGAGTTTCCCCATTGCATTTCCCTGATCTGGAAGGTCAGCCTCGATCTTAACTTCCCCTCCCTCCTCTTAATTCTTGCAGCTGGCAGTATATCCCAAATTCCTGCTGCTGTCATCCTCTTGTCTTAAGATCAGTCCTCATAAATCATGCATAGTTCTGTAAGAAAGCTTAGGCCTCTGTGGTTTCCCCTGATCTCCAAGAAACCCAGACATTCTTAACATGCCAGATATGGTAGACTGTCTGCTATTCCTTTCACTTCCGCACTTCTCTTCAATTTTCTTGCCCTGGTCTGGATGGTCTACTGCCTAACAGACTACTGACTAGGAGAATGATATACCAGGCTTCCTTTCTTGCAGGAAACTCATTTCTAAGATGTGTGTCACGTGGTTTCTGATTTTTTGAGAAGCAGTATCCTTTTCCCTGTGGGGAGGGGAAATTATAATTTTCTTCGAAGAACTTACAGTTTCAACAAGAACAACTTGATGTCTTTCTCTCTTTTACTCCACGTTGACTCAGTCTCTTTCTTAGATTGGGAAAGAAAGTAGACTTGTAGCCGATGGTAGAGTTAAGGCTGCTAGTTAAATGTCTCATTGTTCTCAACTTGGAGCCCTGTTTGCTGATTCTTGAGCATTGGATGACATTTCACTTAACCACTAGTTATATACACTTAACATTGAACCCCTCCACTAATTACCGTCAAGTTTGTGGGTTTGGAACTTTAATGTGAAAAAGCAACTAGCAAGATTTGAGAAGCTGGGCATGGTGGGACCTGCCTTTAGCTCCAGCTACTCAGGAGGCTGAGGTGGGAGGAGCCCTTGAACCCAGGAGTATGAGTCCAGCTGGGGCAACATAAGGACACCCCATACATTAAAAAAAAATTGATTTCACTATATATTTGACATCCACCTCAACTCTTCACCTTACTTTTTTGTGAAGTGAGAGAATTGGACTAAAACAAGGAATGCTTACTCAAATGATTTCAGCAGCTAGGAGGAAAAGTAAATACAGGAAGTGGTCTTTGTCAACAGGGGCAGTGACCAATTTGAGAGTGTCAATACCTTACCTACCTAAGGTATTGATATCATTTGCTAAACCAGCATAGGCCTTCTTGACACCAATTTTTAATCTCTGTTAAATGGACTTTAATGTCCATATATCTGTGCTTTATGGGCATTTAGGCAATATATGATAGCATTTTTTCCTTGTCTAATGTTTGGGAGTGGGCGCTAATAGCCATTTTAGTGAGTAGGAACCAGAAATGTGATGTATGTAGTTGTCCTTTGTCTCACATGATTTTCAAATGATATGTAGGGTTTTCATGCAGGAACTATTCATATTTATTTGAGCATAAACCCAATTCTGTTTTATATAGAAAGAGATTAAATATACAGACAGACAGACTGTCTGGACAGGCAAAGTATTTTTGCTTGTTTTCCAGAAATACAAGTACTTTGTATATGGAGGAATTATTTTATTTTGTTTAGTTTTACTCAGCATCATATAGCGTCAGCTATCCTTTCAGAAAATCACTTCGGCAATAGCAAGTTGCTCAAAGAATTTGAGTCCCCAATGCTTCACACCTGAGTCAGGCAGCATCAGTAGTTTCAAATTCGTGTGATTACACAGATAGAGGCCAGCAGCTGATTCTTTCATGCAGTCTTCTCATGTAGTTGTGCCTGAGTGTACATACTGAACTTCAGATTTTTCTTCCTAATCAGTTGTTTTCTTGTTATTTACACTTAAATTGCAGACAAGACATTACATAGATTTTTTTTTAAGTTATGTGTAGGTAGATCTTCATTTTTGGGTGGTAAAACATGTATTACAAAGTATTTGTTATAAAAAGGGAAAGTTGGTTTGATAGCATTGCTCTGTGTCCACTGTCAGAGATCTATTAAATCCCCAATGTCATCAAAATTCCAAAGTACACATGTACACACATCTACGGATCTTCACCTATCCCTTGGCTATGTCCTTTAACATGTCATTGTTCCCAGGCTATAACATTCTTTTCTTAGTCACCAGGGGCCTAAAGTAATCTGGTTTTACTTGTAGCATAGTAAAACTTCAACCTGAGACCAACTGCCAGGGGACCCATTCATTTGATGGTTTCCTGAATAGGTACAATGTTCAATTCTAGATTTCATGCAAGAAAAGTATAGCCCCCTAAATATTGTCTATGGTTATTTTTAGCTATATTCAAAATCATTCTTTTGCCATGATTAAAATATTTATGAGACTGAGGAGATTTTAAAATTCAAACTAATAAATTGGATAAACTCAGTGTTAACTGGCAAAAGTTTCAACATTATAAAGAGAATGCATCATTTAATTTTCAAATGTTTTATCTTTCTAATTGAATTTCCAATTAGTGAGCACATGCTGAAAAAAATGAAAATATTAAGGAGATATTTGTAGATGTTTCACAGAATGAGGCCAAATACTACCATACATATGTGTGGATATATGTATATTTTATATATATATATGTTTTACACATGTTATGGAGGAAATTCTCATTATGCAAGATAATTTTCACTTGTCATAAAAATTTCCCAGAGAGGTTACAGGTGGCATAAAATTGCAGAAAACCAATTATCTGATCTTTCTTCTTTTAGTTTTTACTCCCTTTTGTATATGGGTAAATCTTCCAATTTGCTCGTTTCTTTAATTCTTTTTAATTAAAACTAATTTCTACTAAAGCTTTAATGTTCATTATGCAAACATGAAGTGAGCAGCTGATATAGTCAAGGGACAGCGGAGATGTTGTGAAGAATAGAAAATGGGGGATGGGATTTATACTCATCATTTTCCTCCATTATTCTGCAATTATGGAAACAGTTAATTTACACTTTCTTTTTAAAAATTTACGTATTTTTCAGTTAGTTACATTTACGTGTACTGAGTTGGGCAACAAAAATAATGTTTAGGGTAGGTGTTTCTGTATCTTCTTTCTTCCTATTTTGTATTTTCATTATTTCTATATTATTACAGTATAATAATATATTATTTTTGTTTTTGTAAGGTTTTGTATATCTGTGACACAATATCTATATTTTGGAAATTGAAATAAAACCCAGGTTGATACTATACATGAACAGGAGTAAAATCTAGAAGGAATATCTTTATATAGTTAGTCATAAGAATTTCTCTTTTGGACTCTAATTATTAAGGGACTCTACTGACAAAAGTTTGCCTGGCAGAGGATGGAACCACAGTATTATATAACAGATAAAAATGCTGCTCAAAGTAGCAACCTGGCTTGAAAGAACCTTGACTGTCATGTCCCTGAGGGGTGCTTTACCTAGAGAGCATAGCTTCAGGATATCAGTGAAATACTAAAATTGTATGTCATAATTTAAGCATTTGTCCCTGTGCTTGTATGTGGGAATATGTGTGGGCACATGTGTGTGAGATTTTTTTCTGGGGGAAATGGTCCATTTGGTATTATACAGTTTTGAAGTCCGATGGTCCATGGTCCCCAAAACCTTAAGACTCCCTGAAATTTCAACTTTCTGACTCGATATAATTATACGGGAAAAGATTTAATTTCTCCTCTCTTCTAAATGTTTCACTGAATAAATGAATTATCCTCCACTTTTACTTATAGAGCTAATACATTACTTTGGTCTCTAAAATCCAAGAGCACTATTGGCTTTTGCAGGCTTTGGTCAAATAAAGACTAGGTTTACTTCATTTCCAGGGTATTCAACTCCATCCAAGTGAAATTCCTGAAAGCCACATCTTTTCATTTGCATATTCCAATGATTTAATTTAGTAAGCTTAATAATCTTATCTCTCTCATCAAAGATAACATGACATTTATGACTATTTTTATTTATTATTTTTAAAGTTTCAATATATTAATGGGGTACAAATGGTTTTGTTACATGAATATCTTGCATAATGATTAAGTCAGGGTTTTTGATGTGGCCACCACCAGCACAGTGTTCACCGTACCCAATAGGTAAGTTTTTATACCTCACCCTCTCCCGCCCTCCTCCCTTCTTGGTTTCCAATGACTTTTACATCTCTTTGTGCCCATGTGTACCCATTGTTTAGCTCCCAATTATTAGAGAGTACATGTGATATTTGTTTTTCCATTTCTGAGATACTTTGCTTAAGATAATGGTCTCTAGTTCCATCCAAGTTGCTGCAAAAAACATTTCATTCCTTTTTATGGCTGAGTAGTACCCCATGGTGTATATAGAACACATTTTCTGAAGCCACTCATGAACCGATGGGCACTTAGGTTGATTCCACATCTTTGCAGTTGTGAATTGCACTGTAATAAACATTTGAGTGCAGGTGTCCTTTTGCTAAAATGACTTCATTTCCTTTGGTTGGATACTCAGTTGTGGGTTTGCTGGGTTGAATGGTAAGTCTACATTTATTTCTTTGAGGAATCTCCATACCGTTTTCCATAGAGGTTGTTCTAACTTACAGTTGTACCAACAGTATATGAGCCTTCCTTTCTCTCTGCAGTCATGCCAGCATCTATTGTTTTTTGACTTTTTAATAATGACCATTCTGACAAGAGTAGGGCGATATCTCATTGTGGTTTGAATTTGCATTTCTCTGATGATTAGTGATGTTGAGCATTTTTTCATATGTTTATTTGGCTATTTATCTGTCTTCTTTTGAAAAACATTCACATTTTTGCCCACTTTTTAATGAAGTTGTTTATTTTTTTCTTGCTGATTTATTTGAGTTCTTTGTAGATACTGGATATCAGTCCTTTATTAGGTGTGTAGTTTGTGAATATTTTCTCCCATTCTGTAGGTTATCTATTACTTTATGGATTATTTCCATGTTGTGCAAAAGCTTTTTAAATTTAATCAGGTCCTATTTACTTATTTATGTTGTTGCCGTATTTGCCTTCAGGGTCTTAGTCATAAATTCTTTGCCTAGGGTGATGTCTTGAAGAGTTTTTTCTACATTTTCTTCTAGAAGTTTTACAAATTTATGCCTTACATTTAAGTCATTTATCCATCTTGAATTAATTTTCATATATGGTGAGAGATAGGGGTCCTGTTTCATTCTTCTGCATGTGGCTATCCAGTTTTACCAGCACCATTTTTGTATAGGGCTTTATTTCTCCAGCATATGTTGTCTGCTTTGCTGAAGATCAGTTAATTGTAGGTAGGTGGTTTTATTTCTGGGTTCTGTATTCTGTTCCATTGGTCTATGTCTCTACTGTTATCCAGTGCTATGCTGTTTTGGTTATAATAGCCTTGTAGTATAATTTGAAGTCAGATAATGTGATGCCTCCAGATTTGTTCTTTTGCTTAAGATTGCTTTGGCTTCTAAATGAAGTATAAAATTATTTTTTCTAGATCTGTGAAATATGATGTTGGTATTTTGATAGGGATTGCATTGAATCTGTAAATCACTTTGGGCAGAATGGACATTTTAACAATATTGATTCTACCAATCCATGAGCATGGGATCTTTTTCCATTTGTTTGTGTCACCTATGATTTCTTTATCGGTATTTTGTAGTTCTCTTTGTAGAGATCTTTCACCTCCTTGGTTAAGTATATTCCTAGGTATTTTATTTTATTTGTAGCTATTGTAAATAATAGCTTGACTGTTATTAGTATATAGAAATGCTACTGATTTGTGTACATCGATTTTATAATCTGGTACTTTGCTGAATTTATTTATCAATTCTAGGAGTCTTTTGGTGGAGGGAAGAAGGATAGTTTGACATCTTCTGTCCTTATTTGGATACATTTCTGTTTTTTTCTTGCCTGATTGCTCTGGATTGGACTTCCAGTACTGCATTGAATAGAAATGGTGACAGTGGGCACCCTTGTCTTGTTCCAGTTCTTAGGGGGAATGCTTTCAACTTTTCTGCATTCGGTATGATGTTGGCTGTGGGTTCGTCATATATAACGTTTATAACATTGAGACGTTTTCCTTCTATGCCTAGTTTTTTGAGGGCTTTTATCATGAAAATGTGATGGATATGATTAAATGATTTTTCTGCCCCTTTAAGTCCAGTGTTTCTTTACTGATTTTCTGCTTCAATGATCTGTGCAGTATTGATGTCCCTGGCAATTACAATGCTACTGTTTATTTCTTTGCTGAGTTGTAGTTGAATTTACTTTATGAATCTGGGAGCTCCTGTGTTAGATGCATATATATTTAGAATTGTTATGTCTTCTTGTCGAATTTCTCCCTTTACCATTATATAATGACTATCTTTGTGTTTTTTTTTTTCCTTTGTTGATTTAAAGCCTATTTTATCTGATATGAGAATGGCTACACCTGCTCACTTCTGATTTCCATTTGCCTCGAATGTTTTTTTCCATCCATTTACCTTGAGTATGTGCAAGTCCTTGCAAGTTAGATGTGTTTCTTAGAGACAGCATATACTCATGCTGTGTTTTATCATCCATTCAGCCAGTCTATGTCTTTTACGTTAGGCATGAAGACTGTTTACATTCAGTGTTAGTATTGACATGTGGGATACTGTTCTGTTCATCATGTTAGATGATACCTTGTTCCCCCCCCCCCTTGCACTATTGTTTCATAAAAGCTGTGAACTTTAACTTTTGGGTGTTTTTACACTGGTGGGTATCTATTAATGCTGTTCTATGTATAATGCAGTTCTGAGTATTTCCTGTAGAGCAGGTCTGGTAGTGACAAATTCCCCACATGTTTGTTTGTCTGGAAAAGTCTTTATTTTTCCATCATTTATAAACCTAGTTTTTCAAGATACAACATTCTTGGCTGGCAGTTCTTCTGTTTAAGAAGACTGAAAATGGGGCCCCAATCCCTTCTGGTTTGTAAGGTCTCGCTGAGGAGTCTGCTGTTAGCTCGAATGGGTTTTCCTTTGTAGGTTAGTTTTTGCTTTCATCTTGCAGCTTGCATAATTTTCTCCTTCATTATGACTTAGGCAAAATTGATGACTATGTGTCTTAGAGATGTCCCATTTACTATACATCTTCCCAGTGTTCGATAACCACATTGTATCTAGATACCTAAGTCTCTGGTGATACCAGGGAAATTTTCCTCAATAATTCCCTCAAATAGGTTTTCCATGCTTTTGCTTTTTCTTCTGCTCCCTCGGGGTTCCTACAAGTCATATATTGGTTCACTTCACATAGTCGCACATTCCTCTGAGTGATTGTTCATTTTTCTTTATTCTTTTTTCTGTATCTTTGACTGACTGGGTTAGTTTGCAAGCTCTGTCTTCAAGTTCTCAGATTCTTTCTTCTGCTTGGTCTAGCTTGTTATAGAGGCTTTCTGATGTATTTTGAAGTTTTCCAAATGACTCTTTTATTTAAGTTCTGTTATATCATTTCTTATGTTGTCTAGCTGTTCAGTGACTTTTATTTTTTTCCTTTGATGTCCTCAAATATTTTTTGACTTCTTTTTGTTGTTTTTCAACTTTCTCTTCAATGCCATTCATCTTATTTGGCATCCATATTCTGAATTCCATTTCTGACATTTGAACAATTTCCTTTTGTTGGGGTCCATTGCTGTAGATCCATTGTGATTCTTTGGGGGTGTCAGACCAGCTTGTCTTTTTCACGTTACTGCAGTTTTTTTGCTGGTTTCTTCTCATCTGAAACCTCTTCTCTCATTTTAGGACAGGTAGATTTGTAGTGTGCCTGTTCTCCTTTGCTGCAAACTCTCCTCCTTAATGAGAAGAAGGAGAAGTCCCTAGATGGTGCTTTGTGTCTTACTCTGGAAGACTGACCTGGCAGAGGAGGGATGGATGCTCTGAGAGCCTGTAATGCAGCTGTTCTGTGTTCTCCCATTCCCCTGTGATTTTCACAGTCCAAACTGGTGCTGGATGATCTTGGCATGGAATGGAGGGTTGTTCCTCAGGCTGCTGCTGGAAGTTTAGGTTGGGGATAGGTGAGTCCCTCTCCACAGAAGCTGCCATTGCAGGACACTGCTTTGCCCATGTCTCTCCACAGCAGTGACAGTGGCAGCTGTGCAGGGCTATTTAGGCAGTGATCCTGGGTGTCAGGGCTGCAGGTGTTCACTCTATCCCAGTCCTGGTGTGATGGCAGCTTGAGACTAGCAGGTCTCTGGCAGAATGTTGGAATGCAAGGGCAGTTCCCACCAGGCAGCCAGTGGGACCAAAGAGGGCTGGGCCACAGTTCTAACGGCAGCACTGGAGCCTTCGGTGTGAAGCAGTGGGGCCTGGCAGCAGTGCTGAAGCCTCAGGGGTGGGACTGTGGGGTCCAACAACAGTGTGGGAACCACAGGGGTGGAGCCACAGGGCCAGGTGGCAACATGGGGCAGTGCCATGGAGCCAGGTGGCAGCGTGTGGGTGTTGTAGGGATAGGGCTTCTTGGGTGGCATCTGTGGTGCCCATTCTGCTCAAATCCCTCCTGGGGAGAGGGGTGTTTGGCTCTCAGTCACAGGGTGCATGAGAGCATCTGTTCTTCCTGCTCCTCCCTGGCCTGGCCACGGCGATATAGAGGTGGCTGCCTCAAAGCTAAGCCCTGTGTAGACTAGGTGCTCTGATTCTGAGAGTTCAGAATGGTGTCAGTGCATCAACCTGGGAATGGAAGCTGCAAGGTCCGTGTTGCATCTGCTTTCTGGTGCAGTGTCCTGGCACCAACTCCAAGCAGCTCCCTGATCACTCCAGAGGTCTGTGGTGGTGGTGGGCTCTCCCTCGCAGTGTCCACTCGGGGAGCACGTGGAGAGCTAGGGGTTCTCTCCTTCTCTCCTTCCTTCCTTCCCTATGTGTCAATGTCTCCCCTAGGTACGTTTCAATTTTGCCAACTGAATCACCCCATCACCTTCCATTTATTCTGAATGTCCCCTGTCACTTCAGTGATGATTCACAGTACTGTTTCCAAGAGGGCCCATCCCTAGGTGGACATCCACCTGCAACTTTCCATCTTCTCCCTGAGAACAGCCCACACAGGCTGCTTCTAGTCCTCCATCTTGCCCCTCCCCCTCTAAATGATTACGTTTATAACTCTAGAGTGTGTGATAGGACAGAATTCCTCCTGCTTCGGTTTCAAACTATACTCCATTTTGATGTTATGAGATAGCAAAGTGTGAGAAAAATCTACATATGGAGATTTTAAAAGAAACTGGTTGAAACTCTTATTTCTTGAACTCTTTCAGGTACTTAGAGAATATACAAGATGAATATAGTCTCAAGAGAGGATTTTAAGAAAGGGATTAGTAAAGATATTTCTATGGAAGGTGCTGTTGCCAATACGGGCTGTTCCATCCTCCTTTGAAGAGAGGTATCAGGAGGGGGTTTACTTTCCAATTCAAATCTCGAAGCGAGTGGGCTGATCTGCCCAGAGCAAGGGAATTTCAGGAAACAGGAGGAACAGAACCATCTAGAGCCTGAGAAAGTCTGTTTTAATCTGCCAGGCTCATGAAGAATATCCAGCTTCACTGATCTACTATGCCTAGAAAGCACAAAGCCACCCAAACTAAATCTGGTAAGGAGCTAAATAGTAGCTTGCAATCTAGGGAAAAAAAGCCAGTAGAGTAGACGACAGAAGGATGCGTCAGGAACCACTCTAGTTCAGCTTCCTAGAGCTTTTAGTTGGGGAAAGGAGGAGATTTAAAGCTACATCGAAGATGGAATGCTTTGAGTATCTTATAGTGAATCCTCTAATTACTGAACTGAAATGGTGTTTGCAAATTAAAGTGACCGTATTGTGATCTATTATCTAAGAATGTGTAAAAAAAGGCTTGGAACCTACCTGAGCCTCCATCCAGGGCTATGGGAAAGTGATCTCTACTTCTTTTCCTCTCCTCCCATCCATTGAAAGGATGGGGATGTTGGGAGATGAAAAGAAGGTTGTATTTCATTCACGTCTCAAGTCCTGCTTGTTTATCATACCAGTTACGCTGCTTAAATAGAATCCAGGCAATAAGAAGTATTCCGATTAATAACTAGTTCTTTTTTGTCTGCAACATACTGTTTTTACAGTGCTATAGCTGTATAGATGGATGGAATCTCACAGTACCTACCTTTCGACTAAAGCATTTTAGTTTCCATCATTTCTGCTATTATAAAAGCGTAAATCGTGCATGCTTAATGCTTCATATGTGTGCCATATTATTTCAGATTATGATAAAGTTCATTTTGAAACTTAGTGATTCTCAGAAGAATTTGGGTACCATTTCTGTTACTGGGTCAATACTCATCACCCCACCCCCACATCTCCCATTGGAGATGAAAAAAATCTGACTTTAAGAGACAGACAGTCTGGAAGTCACAATGTGAAATTGCCTTCTAAACTAATTCGGCTAAATCACATTTAATATCAGATTTTAGTGACTTTCTCATGACTGTTTATCAGCCCTCTCAACTCCCAAATGACTCTTTAATTAATTGTTTCTCCTTCAGTGGCTCATTTTCTGTCAGGTTCCTTTCTTTAGAGTGTTGTTTTACCCCTGTGTGGCAGAAAAGCTGTCTGAGATTCTTCTGTTATTAAATGTAGTCTGGCATAATTTAAGCATTTTACCTTGATGTCGGTGACATCACTCAGGTACTTGGCCAACAAGGAACTAGCACAATTTCACTTATTTCATTTTAATGGGTCCCTTTGGCTTTGAGGCTATAAACTAAAATACCGTTGCAGTCCCCTCCAGCAATCTCAAACTTAATTATTCCACTCCAGGAAGCTGTCTGATGGCCCTGCAGAGACCTGTTTTTGCACTAAAATGCAATCCCTTATTGTGTGACAAAATTATCTTTGTTTCATGTTCTTTTCTTTATTCATTTACAAACAGCATGGAAAAGTACTTCTCGGCACAACTTAATAGGTGATTACCACGAATTTGATTTTGAGATTTAGATTGGATATTTGTTAGGGTTTTCTTTTTATTCTTTCTTATGTAATCATGATGACTTCTTAAATACTATTTCAAGTACTGGGCATTGTGGGTAATGTGGTGTAAATTGCCAGGATAGCTGACTCAAATCTTTTCCTCTACTACGTTTTGATATTATTTATTAAGTTTCATAGCTTGGATGACACATCTTATAAGCCCATCTCTACCAATATCTTTTTTGCTGCTTTGAACAAATTTAGTTTTCTAAAGTAAAATTTCTAAGCAATTTTGCAGAAAGAAGAAGAGAGAAACAGAAAGACATTGTAAGAGAAAGAGGTGGAAAGATTAGAGATTTATGAATGTTGCCATTTCCTGTACAGAATTATCTATGAAAATGGTTAGTAACACATTCAATGAGTAATCAAATTTTTCTTTTATAATTTCAGAATATTTTCACAATTGAATAATAACCAAGAAATACTCAGCTCTGTTCATAGTCAAAAAGAAGGTTGAAGTGAGAGCCAGACCTCTAATATTTTATAAGGGATGTATTTGGGCTGTATTCATCACGTTGGTCTGCGGGGACTAATCGGAAACTTCCTTCATGCTTCTGTCTCACATTCTTTGGAGACAAAGGGCCAGCCCATGTGCTGTGTTTTCTATTCATAACATTTTCTTTCTATTCCCAGTTTCTAATGGTTTTGAAAAAATGGTGGAGTGAGAGAGAAAAGAGTGAGAGGGATTGGCATTATTATATAATACTTTGTGTGTGCAAGTAGTTTTTAATTTTGTTCTTTTCGGCCTAATGCTCTCATCTGTGCAAGAAATTAAATGCATGAGAATTAATATGCTCAAGTCAATAGGTGAAGCAATGAAATATAACCAAAGAGAAAATGTTCCCATCATGCACAGGCTTTATAGACATTTAATTCCCTATGTGCATGGGATGTTTACTTATCTGGACCAGAGCTTCACACAAAACAGGAATTAGATTTTCTTCATTTTGAGCTTGCAATTCTATTTCATATAACAACTGTGGAATTGAGAAAGAAAAACAAATGCAAGGACCGACAATATTTGGAAAAAGAGCTAGAATGAAGCTAAGTGCAGCTCATTTATTTTGGGTTTGGGAGAAGGTGGAGAAAAAGAGATTGAATTAACACACACAAAAACCACAAACATTTTTTTTTCTAAAACTCATTTAGTTTATCCTCCTTGAACAAACTGAACAATATTTAGTGAAGCTCTGTCTTAGTCCCAGTGACCATTTTTAAATTACAGCACGGTCAGGGGAGGATTGGTGAGTACCTGGAAGATTGACAAGGTGCTGCAGACAGAGCAGGCGGATGTGTTTCACATAATCTTTTGTCTCAAGAATGAAAGGTTTCCCATAAAATGAGTTACTCTATTTTGCAGGCACGTTGACAAACATAGATTTTCGTAGATGTTATTTGGTTAGTCTTAGAGACAAACAAAAACTAATATTAGGATCACATAAAAAATGTCAATTTAAATATTTTTCTTAAGATCTAATACGAGAGATTTTACGATTGAAAGCTAAAATACCAAAACATAAAACTTATGCTATTACTACATAACTGAAGCATATAGTTTCTTACTCAAAGGCAACTAATAGGTTAAAATAGGACAATAGTCCTCAAAGAATTTTGAAAGTGTTTAGAAAATTACATAAACCTACATTGATTTTTTCCCATTTTTATCATAATAAATTTCATTCTTTTACCACCCCTACAAAGATAGTATTTTTTATATTTAACAGAGTGAAAAGTATGTATTTTTTAAATGTGTCTTTCTATGATGAGGGCAACTTTATTCAATAAATACTAATTAATTGTAGTTAGTGCTGTGTGACTAGATTTGTTTCTATCAAATGGAAGACTTTCAGGCAGGATGCATACAGATTTTGTGGTGTTTGAAGTTTATAAGATTTTGGAAGCTCTTTTGAAGCAATAAAATAGAAAATTACAAGCAAACAACTACTGGAGCCCCTCCCAAGACTTTGGGAGGGGTGTAGTTTAGTGAGGGCGCTGAAGTTTCAACTTCTAAACTAGCTTCATGGTTAATCTTACACAGTCTCATGTAATCTCATGAAAAGCATGATTGATTTTTTGGAATGCTTGTGTTGAAAACAAATGGCCTCGATCTTAAAAAACAAAGAGAAAAGAGCGTACTCTCTTTTGCTTTTTGATACAAAGTTGAATAGGATGTTCCTCCACTTTCCAGCATCAAGCAGTGATCTATATGCTTTCCCCTGTCTCCTTCGTAGTATTGTCATAAAGACTCAGTGTTTGGGGGATAATTGATCTAAATGACAGATAACAGGAGATTAATCAGGTCACATCAGGGAGTGTACCATGGAGATATGGTCTAATACAAGCAAGTCAAAATCCTTTAACTGAAAATATTAAGAGATAATCTGAAGCCCATACTCATAAAACCTTGAGTGAACCATGAGGCATCAGAATAGGGATTCAGGCTAGGGAAATCGAGGGCCTTAGCAAGTATCTATATACTAAATGAGAATGGATTTTGGTAACAATATAAAATGCATTTATTAAGCATATGACCTATTGGTCTTGAAGATATTAATGAAACCTACCCCCAAGGAATTAAAAATGGTGTTGTGGGAATAGTAGCCTCTTTAACTGATAGTAATGAAATAACTAATTTTTGAATTATAAAAAGCTTATGTAAATAATGAAAAGTACCTTGACTGATTATAATTTATTTATTCTAATAACCTGGAAATCACTCTATACCTCCACTCTCCATGCAACATATCCCCTTAATTCAGATGTCTCCACTGCCATTTAATCCAGTCTCTGTCGGTATTTCACAGATACTGGAATTTGGTTATCTCTGGGAGGTTATACCTGGGGCAGAACTTAACTCTGCATGATAAAGTTCGTGGTCTCATGTTTGAATGTGAGAAGCTTTCAGGGAAAGAGTAAAGGACAGATCATTTTATTGGGCATGGTTTCTTCACTATGGATGGGAAGGGATATTTTTGCTGCATGACTTTAGGAAAGAGGATGTACCTGGCTTCCTGCTTCATGTAAGACATCCCCTTCCCTAGCAGTCCCCCTCATAGCGTTTTGTGCTCTTGGCAACTCAGGATAACGCCAATGACCTCCATGTGGTTAGATGCAGACTTCAGCCATCAGCAGCATTTGAAATAGATGATCACTTCCTTCTCCTTAAAACACTTTCTTTCTCCTGACTTCCAGGACAAAATTCTCCCTTGGTTCTCCTCTACCTCACAGGCTGTTACTTTTCAGTCTGTTTTGCTTTTTCTAACGTCTACAAGTTAGAATAGCTCAGGGCTCTGTCTTGAAGATTTTATCCTGTCAATCCATCTACTGACCTCCAATGATCTTATCAAGTCACATGGCTTCAAATAATATCCATACTCTGATGATTCCAAATTTATATCTCCAGCCTCACCAGCTTAGGCTTCTTTATGTTCCTAAAACACACCTGGACGCTTTATGTCCAGGAACACTTTATGGTCCCTCTGCCTGTAATGAGTTTCTCTCTGATCTCTCACCTAGATCCGTTTGTGATTTAGATGCTGGTTTCAATGTCTCCTCCTTAGAAAGGCTTTCCTTGAACCCTCTATCTTATGTAACCCTCTTTTCATTAGCATCATTTAGTCTTTTACACAGAACTTATCTCTATCAGGAATTTTTAGAATGCGTTTGTTTGTTGTTCTAATGTATATTTGCTGTATATCGGCTTAGTATCAGGCTGTATCCTCAGGTCCTAGAAGAGTGTCCCCTGCCCCCACCATCGTAGGCATCAGTAATGTCTGTTAAATGAATAATGAATGTACCAGTGAGTTATTAAACAATTAACTCTCTATTTGTTTCCTCAAAAACCTTATAAAATATTCATTAATATTTTTGCATTTCCCAGATAAGAAAATTGAAGCATTAAGAGAAATTAGAGATGTTCAAACTTACACTGTAAGGTTTTCCAGGATTTATGGTCAGGTCATCTGACTCCAACAATCTATTCTTTTACCCCACTAAATTGCCTTATCACTTATGCTGAAAAGCAATTGACCTTACATGTTTGAGTATTCTGGACTCTCTTCCATCCCACTGACATTTGTTTTATGTCTTTATGTTCATTCCATGCTGTTTTGATTACTTGGATAGAATCCTCCAACTTAGTACTCTTTTAGGATTGTTTTGGCTATTCTGACCTCTTTGCCTTTCCACCTAAATTTTAGGTTGCCAATTTCTAAACAACAACAACAAAAATTCTATTCTCCTTCTAACACTACATGTTGTCATTCAATGTAATTCATTCATTAATAACAAAGATGATGGAAGTGAGTAGCTTGGGGTGGAGGAAATAAACTCCATTCTGTGATGGGACTTTCCTATATCTGGTCTGGAAGGCAGCTTGTAATATCTTAGGAAACTAGAGGTAAAGGGCAGCAATGCAGTTATTTTTCTATCTTGTCCATTTCTCATTTACAACAGTAAAGAGTTTGTTTAATGGGAATATTTTGGAAATCCAGAGAAGAAGCATGAGGCCATGGAGAAAATTTCTTATACCAATATTACAGGTAATGAAGTAGGTTGTAAATAAAATTATGAGGGCAGAAATATCTTTGCAGCAGTCCAGAACAGAGTTTAAGGAGGACAAAGCAGTATTAGATAGTGTTAGTAAAAATTTCAAAAGTCAATCATTTTCCAAGTGTAAAAAAAAAATCAAGTAATCTCAAGATACAGATAAGACACAGTTAAAAACTATTGAGATGAAGGAAGAACATAAATATAAATTTGTGCAGTGATATTTTAATTCTCTAAATTTTATTTTCACTAAGAGTTTGGTAGATGTAAGTTTTTGATTGTAAATCAGTATTACTTTTTAGATATTGTTTTCCTTGTAGAAAAATAATACTTTTATTACTACAAAAATGGAGTCCTTATCCCATTAACCTGATGTCAATTTCTCATTGCAAGCTGTGAAGAAGTTGGTGGTGCCACAATGCCTTTGAGGTTCGATTTTATGTTAGGGATCATAACTATCCAATAGGAAAAAAAATTAGTTTTGATATTTCTAGACTGACATTGTATCAGAGAATTTCATTTTATTTCAAATCGAATACATTCTTTGCTACTACTCAGCATATGTTATGCAGAAAATTGGCCACATTAGAGAGAAGGGAATCAAAGATTTGAATTAAGTGGTAGTTAGTATAGGAATGTAGATAAAGTAGCAAGGGAGATAGTCGAGGGAATGTGCACTATTATTTATTTCCTTGTTTATAAGATTGGTCATAATCTTAAGGGATAGTTGAAAGGATTTGGAAAAAATAATTCCAACATCCTAATATACAAAATTAAGTATATATTAAGCAAAATTAAATATAAAATACATATTTCTAGGAAAAGGTCTCTAAAAAGAATGCAGATGTTAGGATGCAGAATATTGCCTTGGCCCTCTGGCTTTTCTATCTTCCACAGTACGTGTAGTCACTGTGTTATTGTTGGTATATTTCCTTTTTAATGTTAACAGATTTAATTTGAATAGATAGCAGGCTTACATATTTCTGTGATATCCCGGTGTGCTCATTTGGTTCACAAATATCCAGGGATGTACATTTAGAAGCTGCCATGACATTCAGCACCCAGGAGGCTTCTTTGGTCTGTGTCCTCTGAGCTTCCCAGGTGGAGCTGGGACTGTGCTTTCTAGATTTGACAGCTGTATTTCCAGTATGTGAGGAATGTTTCCTATGTCATTTAAGGGTTGGGCTTAATCTGGGAGTAACAAAAATCTTATGTTTTTCCCCTGGGGCTTTCAACACTTCAACATGTGTGTGGGACCAGGAATCATCTTTTTTAAGAAGTGAGAGAAATTGCAAGTATATCTAAACAACTTTTTGGATAATGTAATCTGTGAAAACAGTTTTATTATTCAATACTTCTGACATGTGAAAATGAAATAAACAAAACAAAACCCAAAGCACCATAGTACTGAAAAGTTTGTAAAAGAGATGGCAGAATTAACTAGAAGCCTGCATATTTTGGTGGTTTTATATAGTTAAGACAGCCAATAGGGGAGAGAGTGTAAAAAAAAAAAAACTTCATGCCTATATGCCAAGAAAATTATCCTATAAATATAGAATTCTATGTGGCTAACCAATATTTAGAATTTATCAAATTTCTTAAATTTATATTTGTAAGAAACATCTATAGAATGATCGTTTGGTTTCGTTAACTTTTAATTTTTATTTAGAATATGTATTTATACTTTTTGATGGAGTTGAAAGGCAATTCAATTATGGTTTATGATTTTAAAATATTTCTGCAGGAGAAAATGTCAAAACTAAAGTTCAGAAAGATTATAGAAAAGTAAAAATTCTTGAAAGGTCTTTCTAAGGAAGTGAAAATTAAGATCAATTTATTAGTGGAAGAATTTATTAAGTCCAGATCCTAATTTTAGCTAACTCTAAGCCTGAAACATATATTTAATAGTTTTGTTAAGTACATATTAATCTTTAAAACATCTTAAATATCTTTTAAAAATTTTACTATAAAATGTACTATAGTACTAAAAATCTATTCTCTACTATGATTTAGATTAAATATCAGATAAAGGGTAGACATAAGATAATAAGCCCTTTAAGAGAAATATATTTACTTCACATATGTTTCCTATTTTCCACAGTACTCTCCAAATCATAAAATATAGATTTTAAATATAATTTGACTATGTTTGACATAACTCTTGGCATACGATGGTTATATCAGTCTGGATTCTGGTTTATAAGCCACAAACACAAGATATGGCTAATTTATAGGAAAAGGAGTTTATTGGAAATGCACGAGGCTGTCACTCACAGAAGTGTTGGGAAGACCGTAGAACCAGGCTCCGAAAATGGACAGGAAACGAGGAAACATCAACATCAGGATTCCCAGCTCTGGTCACATTGTAAAGTTGTCTGGTCTGGTTTCCATGGTCAAACACTGCTGCTGCTGAAAGCTGCCAATGGCAATAAATTAAAAACCATGCCTTTGTCTTTACATCTTAAGCTCAATATTCAGTTTCCTAAGTAGCAGCATTCAATCAACTGAACCTAGGGCTGGAGCCTGCACCCTTACTTCCAGGAGTATGGACAGACAGTATCTGACCCCCTTTAGCTTGCCAATTTATACTCCACCCAAGACTTAGACAATGAGGGAATTTCCTCCTCCAAATAAGAAGAGGCTTTAGCTAAAGAGAAACTGAACAAAAACAGATGTCCTCTAAACTTGGCATTCTATAATATATAAATATAGTCGATTCATGTTATTTGCTGTAATGTTCTATAAAGTCACTGAAAACACTGAATTAACAAATACTAAACCAATTGCCTCCAGGGAAAATACAGGGTTAGGTTCCTGTGAGCCTCTGGTCACATATTTTCATCAACCAATCAATACATAGCCTTGCTTTATGTGTGTTTCTGTTTAAAGACACCTTATTTAACATATATTGCTGATTCAATAACATTGAACTCTTGGACAATAGCACTATAACTCATGCCTGAACAAAGCTTATCTAACACATGTATTTTCTTTGTAAGGCACATCACAGCCTTCTCACACTTAGAAACACTAGATAGCACTTTGGCACTATGCTTGAAAGCCATTTTAAAGAGCAAAATCACTGAGAAAGAGCAGAAAAATGCAAACAACGTGGCGCTAAATAGACCACAAAAAGGAGGCACTTGTTTACACCGAAAGCTGAAACAAGAAGGCAGAGCATTGCCTCGCTCAACCTCGGCTGGGAACGTGAGCATCGGGCGGCTCAAACTTTTTGCTTCTCTGTACATGAGCATGTCTGTGAATGACATTTGATTGTCCAAGTTAATTGCTAATAATTCGAAAACCTTTTTTTCATCTATTAATTTGATTATCCTTTCTAGGTTTTAGTTTTACTTGCATAAGTCAAAATCTCTCAGCCATTATTCAAATACTCCTTCCAAAAAGCTAGTGCTCAAGTCCTGTATAATATTTTCAGTTGCTAAAGACATTCAGAGGTATGAATAATTATCTAATTAAATGTTCTCCTTTGTTCAAGGATGTACATCTTTATTTAAATATTGAAATAATTTTTTTTCTTTTATTTACACTTGTGATGAGTTGCATGGACCTCATAAGTCAAATGATTTCTCTGGACATTTAGCAAATTAAAGACATGAAAACAAAAATAAGCCTAACTCTTGCCAACATTTCCACCTATGCTTTCTTTCTGGTCACTAGCGGCAAGTTGTTATGGCTTAGTATTTTTGATACTTAAATGTTTTCAATCTTCTTCAGCTTTCTCTTGGCTCACTGACTTTTGACATTTGGTTTCTGTCAATAGAGATGATAATATGAAATATATCTTCTGAGGAAATGAGGAGGAAGAACTAGTGGATCCAAAAACCATGTTCCAGAGGGAAAACTTTGCCAGCCGTACAGTTATGTGTTGGCATTGTTGATAACTCTGGCAAAGGTGGATCAGAAGGATAGAGTTAGGACGAGTTTGAGGCAAATGTTTGGATTAAGGATACAATAGGCTTTCACATCAACATAAGGAGACAGAAACAAAATATCACAATAGGTATGAATGGTCTGTTAGACACCTCAGTTCTAGACTCAAAAAAAAAAAAAATTGAAATATATCAGAAGGTCAGATTCAGTATCTTCTTAGATCGGAGAGTGAGTACGATGGATTCCAGAAATTGCAGGCTGGTTGACCTCTGCTTCATTTTACATTATTTGCTAAAGTGAATGTAGGCTGAAGTCTTGAGATATCATTTTAAGTAGGAAGGAAGTTGGAAGTTTGCAGATAAGATCAGGCATGTTAAAATAATCTTTCGGAAATAATAGGTCTACAGTAAAATTAGGTACAAATGTATGAATTTCTTAAGGAAAGTGAATTTAGTTCCTGGAAAATAATAGAAATGGCAGAGACTCTAAAACCTAATATTTCATGTGTTCACTGATGTAAAATAAGAACAATTTCTCATGTCTAAAATAAAAAGAAATACCATAATTAATTGATTACAAGAGGCACTTTTCACATTTTTAACATCTCTGAAACCTGGAGGCATCTTACAAGTAGTGGCCTCCTACAATTAAAATTGGATGATTTTTTCCTTCATGAAACATAAAATAATGGTGCATCTTACAATTGAAAGTGACTTAGATTTGATCAAATTTGGTAATAGAGTAATCCCTCAGTATACTTGGTGAATTGGTTGAGGGACCCCCACATATACCAAAATCCACCCACATTCAAGTCCTGCAGTCAGCCCTGTGGAACCTGAGGGTAAGAAAAGTCAGCCTTTTGTACATGTGGGTCTTGCATCACTCGAATATCTTGTTTGGTTGAAAAACATCAGCTTGTAAATGGAACAGTGCAGTTCAAACATGTGCTGTTCTACATCTTAAGTTTTAAAAAAGATATTCACTATTATTAACAAAAAATTGAGAAGCCATTATTAGGCTGAGACAGTTCCAGCACCTTAGGTTCCTCTATGTAAGCAAACTGAAGCCCAACTCAATATAAACAGTAAAAGGAAACTTAAGCTTAGCAATCAGAAACCATCAAACCAACCTCTAACTAGGGAATTTCCACTTAGACCAATGAAAAATATTTTCTTTGTCTTGATTCCATGGCAAACACCTTATAAAACTTTCCCGCTCTGTGGAGCCCAACCGCTTATGGTCCGGTGCTGCTGGATGCGTGAATCGCTGTTTGCTCAAATAAACTCTTTAAAATTTTAATGTGCCTAAGTTTACCCTTCAACATTAGTGAAAATAAGATTAATAAGCTATACAAAATATGCATTTAAAAATAATTTTAACATAGCATTTTATTATTTAAACCTAGAGATTAGTGGGTTCCCTTGGAGTCACTTCCCGTTATGGTCAATTTCCTATTATTTGTACAAAATTCTTTTTGTATGTGTTGTGTGTGTTTTCCTTGTCTGTAGTTTTCATCCAATTTTGAGTTAAAATTAAAAAAGTGGAAAACATTTTAAATAATCATACTCCAAATGATTACATAGCAGATAATCAATAAATATTTTCTAATTAGTACATTAAAATAATTTATATAGGTAGCATTTTTTGATTCCTCCTTGCCTCTTAATATCTCACCATGTAACAGACAGGATTGCACCTAGATTTATAGTGGAATCCTTCATTTATATTTAGTAAAAAAAAAAGAAAGGAACCTCTACCATTTGAGTCCTCAAATACTCCATGGTATTACATTTTAGTGTCTAGAAAAGTATCAATTTTTATATTGACACTTTGAAAATTAATTATAAATCAATTCATAATTTTAGAATAATTTCTTCTAATTTCAAAAATATATGTTCTTTTTGTAAAATATATGCAATGGGAAGAAAAAAGTAAAAATCTAACTATATTCACATCCTCATTTTAGAGGAAAAATTGGAATTAATCAGGGGTAAATGAATTTTTTGAGAATGAACTCCGAATAGTAGGTCCTTTGGTTATGAAGATCAAAGCTAAGGCTACTGTGGAGAGGTTACAAAAAATACCTAGATATTCTTTATTCAAAGGAATAACAGGAAATCTTATCTTCCGGTATACCGTGGAATTGGTAAAAGATTTACACAATAGTGTTATGTTAGTTGTACCTTGAGAAATGAAATAAAGGCAGTAGATGTATTTAAGAACACAGCCCTTGCAACCAAGCTCATAGCTTGGTTCAAATCCTCACTCCAACATACAACTGTCAGCCTCTCAGCGTTTCCTTTACATTGGCTCCAAAATGGGATAAAATGTACTTAATCTGTAGAGTTGCTGTCAGGATTAAATCAGTTAATTCTTCTAAAGTTCCTATACTACTGCTAGGCATATAGTACAATCTAAATAAGGATGTTGGAATAAAATGGCACATGGAGAACTAGAGAAGCCTGTGGCAGCATTGGTTTTAACTGAGTAATTGAAAATTGAATGAGGAGCTGGGATACAAAAAAAAGTATCCTGGCAAGTCCAAGTGTCCCTTCTGCGTGCCCTGCAGTTTGGTGTTTTGGGAGGGCTTAGAAATGGGGATATACCTGCTCCAGTTTCATGGAGGCTTGAGTTAATTTTATTAAGACATTAATATAGGTAACTCTGGAAGGCTGCACGACTTTGGAACCTTCTGGTTATATCCGTAACATAGAAAGTGAAATTTCCCAGTCATCTAACTCCTGCTCAGAAATACCCTCTGTTAACAATCTGATATACAGAATATACCTTTATTCTTTATAGTCTTAATAAAAATATTTTACTTTTGAATGAAGAAAATGTCTCCAATAATCATTTTCATTGCCCTGATTTGACCAACATGAAAAAAACTGTAAATTTTCATTGCTACCAAGGAAAGATGCTGTGTTGAAACTGGAAGACATGGGATTGAGTCTTCTGGTTTTAACTCACGGTATCCTGTGTAAATTGCTTTATTTCTCAAGGATTCAGTTTCATCATATTAAATTAAATTAATTTAAGAAGGGCCTCTCTCTTTCACCCTGGCTACGGTGCAGTGGCATCATCATAGCTCACTGTAACCTCAAACTCCTGAACTCAAGTGATCCTCCTGCCTCAGTCTCCCGAGTAGCTGGGACTACAGGCGTGTGCCACCATGCCTGGCTAATTTTTCTATTTTTAATAGAGACAGGATCTTGCTCTTGCTCAGGCTGGTCTTGAACTCCTGAGCTCAAGTGATCCTTCCGCCTTGGTCTCCCAGAGTGCTCGGATTACACGCATGAGCCACTATGCCCGGCCAGTTTCATCATATTTTAAATTAAAGTGTTTAGCTAAATCATCCCTAATGTGCTTTCCAAATCTAAAACTATATAATTTTAAGTGTTCAATAGCAACTTGGGTGAATGAATTATAATAAAAGTGCTTTTATCACCCAAAGCAAGTACTTTTCTTTTTCTTTTATGTTTTTGTTTTTGGACAATGGTTATTCCATAGCCTACACTAAACTATGTTCTGGTTTCACCAACAAGTCACAAGTCTAAACACTTCTCAGTACTGGAGAAGGTGATTCTTAATGATTTTTTTTATGTTGGATAGTTTGACATCTCAATTGTATTTCTTTGCAAACCTCTTTCTTCTAGTAATTGTAAAAGATTTGTTGAAGAGGCTGAGTTATTAACTGAATAGCTGTATTTGGCTGCAATACTCATGACAGTCTTAGTAGGCAGGGGGCCATTTGATGGAGAAAGACTAACTTGCCCTATTATTAAAGAGTGTTATGTCAGAATGACCAATGTATAGCAGCTGGTGTTACAGCTGGTGGTAACAGTGGAAAAGGAAGCAGAAAGATCTATAACATAATCTGGGGAAGGAAATGAAAAAGAAAGGGTTGACCAGATAGGTAGTCATGATCTGAGACTTGGTATATAGATATTACATCAGATAAGGCATTAGTTCCTAGAAGTATTTTTCTCCGATCTCCTGAAGACCTTGCCATAATTATCCTTTACCAACCAATCTGCAGTTGTAACACCGCTTGATATAAGGAGCTGTTCTTTAGAACCAGTAGCACATAAAGACATTATTAAGCGTGATCGGGATTTAAGTTGTCATATTGCTTTTGACACAAAGACTTGTAGCATGCAGCCATTTCAGGAATACTGTGGGGAACTGGGGTTAGGAAGGCCCATGGTGAGGAGATAACTGAATGGGAATTATAGATACATTGGTGGTTGGCAGGGTTGGTATGAAGGAGACAAATGCATAAAAGGAAAAGGCAGCTAATAGGAAAGTCCTCTGAAAACTTCCTTTGTATTTTATATTTCCCTGAAAGCTGGCCCTCAATCAAAGTTTCTAAAGAAACTGAGTTAATTCAAAATGTAAATGCTCCAGCCTGAGATGCTTTCAATTTATTTATTCAGCTCAGGACATTTGCTCTCTATATATGTTATTTTAGGATTATGATGCCAGATGTTTCTTGTGCAGGATACTGGCAATGAAATTCTTCACATATTTACCTTTTGATTTCTATCTGGGAGGCTTGACTGAATGCCACATGACTGGAATTAAAATAAATACACAATCCAACTTTTAAGTTAAAATGTGATAAACTTTTCCACATAGATATACTTATCCAACTTAATATCACTGATAGTAGGCAGTTTTGTCGATTTTTGTTGATTCTATCTTGTCTGCAATCACACCCTGTGAAATAAAATTAAAAATATATAATTAGAGTTCTCTTGGTAGGCTGTTGACTATTTTGAGTTAAAAAGCGCTCTGTGCTGGCAGCAGAAACACAGCGGCTGCAGTCTAATTTCCTCTAATCCACTAGGTGCCTGCTTAATTACAACCTTCCATTTACTAGCTCTCTGGCTGTATTCCATCTTCGCCTGTATATTTTTTCCATTCAGTTTATCATCCATTTCTATTTCACCAAATAACGCATTATTCACACTGTGCCTGTTTTGCTCCCTAGTTTTCCCTCACATTCAGTTGAGCCATTTCTATATTTTGTGATAGAGTTGCTGAGTTTAACTTTGTTTTTTGACTCAGAGAAGAAAGACATTTATAATAAAGTTTAGTCTTTAAAACATTTTTAAGGTGTCAGAACATTATGAGAAATAACTGAAGAGTGTAAAAATCATTTCAGCTGTCAGATTGATGAGTAAGGTGGCAGATATTGGATAGAAAATGAAGAGCTGTTGGTGGAAGAGTTTTGCTGCCATGTAATGTATTGTGTTATTTTTAATGAAAGAAAAGACTCTTAGGACTAGTTTTCAAAACTGCTCTCTTGTGAATGTATATAGATAATATAATTCTTCAAACCATCCAGATATCGAATGAAGTTAATAAATGAAAATTGAAAAATGTGTTCATTTGTTCAATATATAATCATATATTACATATTATTAATTATATATTTAATTGTGTGCATGTAAAATACATGGGGTTTCTGTACAGCTGGAGTAGTTTTATCATTTTTGTGGTGTGAAAGTTGTACATGATGCATTAGATTCAATAGACTAAGTGATATTGGGTCTGGTTTATAGCATTTTTAAGAATTTTTATTTTTAATTTTGGGTACATAATAGTTGTATATCTTTATAGAGTGCAAGTGATTTTTTGATACAAGCATACAATGTGAATTAACTAAATCAGGGAAACTGGAGTATCCATTACCTCAGGCATTTATCATTTCTTTGTTTTAGGTACATTTTAATTCTACTCTTTTAGTTATTTTAAAGTATACCCTAATTTACTGTTGATTATAGTCACTTTGTTGTGCTATCAAATATTGTTCATTCTATCTGACTTTCTAACTTATAGTTTTGCACCCATTAACCATCCCCACTTTATCCCCCCTCTCTGTTACCCTTGCCAGCTTCTAGTAACCATCATTCTAATCTCTGTCTCCATGAGATCGTTTTTAATAGTTATCTCCCACATATGAGCAAAAGCATGAGAGATTTGTCTTTCTACACTTGGCTTATTTCACTTAACATAATTTTCCATGTTATATTCCATGTTCCATATATATTCCATGTTCCATATACATGTATGAATATATATCTTCCATATATATTCCATGTTCCATATATATTCCATGTTTCATCCATGCTGTTGCAAATGGCAGGAGTGTTTAGGTCTCTAACAATTATTGTATTGGGGTCTATCTCTCTATCTCTGATAGTATTTGTTTATACATCTGCGTGCTCCATTGTTGGGTGCACATATACTTAGAATTGTGATATCTTCTTGCTGAATTGACTCATTCATCATTACATAATGACTTTCTCTTTCTGTTTGTATAGTTTTTATCTTGAAATCTATTTTATCTGATAGTATAGCTACTCCTGCTCTTTTTTGGTTTCATTTGTGTGGAGTATACTTTTCTATCCCTTTATTCTCAGTCTATGTGTGTCTTTATAGGTGAAGTGTGTTTTATGCAGACAACATATAGTTGATTCTTGTTTTTTTTAATACATTTAGCCACTCTCTCTCTTGATGGAGAGTTTAGTCCATTCACATTCAATGTTCTTATTGATAGGTAAGGACTTAGTACTGCCATGTTGTTATTTGATTTCTGGTTGTTTTGTGGTTTTCTCTTTCTTTCTTCTTTTCCTTTTGTCTTCCTTTGTTAAAAGTGATTTTGTCTGGTAATGCGTTTTAATTTCCTCCTTTTTATTTTTTGAGTATCTGTTATAGATTTTTGATTTGAGGATACGATGAGGCTTGCAAAAAAGGGTTTATGACCAACATATCACAACTCTGCTTACAAACAAATGAACAAACACATACATAAGCAAAGAGAAATCTAATAAAAATTCTACCCTTTAACTACATCCTCCCCATCCCCCTGGGGCTTTTTAACTTTTTGTTGTTTCCATCCATATCTTTTTATACTACTTATCTCTCAAAAAGTTATTGTAGTTATTTTTGATAGGTTTGTCTTTTAGTCTTCCTACTCAAGATATAAGTGGTTTATACACCACAACTATAGCAATGGAGTATTCTGTATTTGTGTCCTCACTATTACCAGTGAGTTGTATACCTTCAGAAGAGTTGTTACTGTTCATTTATATCCTTTTCTTTCAGGTTGAAGAACTTCTTTTAGCATTTCTTACAGGACAGGTCTGGTGTCAATGAACTCTCTCAGCTTTTGTTTATCTGGGATAGTTTTTATTTCTCCTGCATGTTTGAAGAATATCTTTGCAGGATATAATATTCTAGAGTTAGGGTTTTTTTTTCCTTCTATGCTTTGTATATGCCATGCCGCTCTCTCCTGACCTGTAAGATTTCCACTGAGAAGTCTGCTGCCAGATGTATTACAGCTCCTTTTTATGTTATTTTTTCTTTTTTCTTACTTCCCTTAGGACTTTATTTTTAACACATAAACTTTGGGAGCTTGATTATTAAATGCCTTGAGGTAGCCTTGTTTAAGTTAAATCTGCATGGTGTTCTATAACCTTCTTGTACCTGAATACTGATATCTTTCCCTAGGTTTGAAAAGTTCTCTGTTATTACTTTTTTGAATAAACTTTCTACCTCAATCTCTATCTCTGCCTCCTCTTTAAGGCTCATAACTCCTAGATTTGCTCCTTTGAGTCTATTTTCTAGGACTTGTAGGCATGCTTCTTTTTTCTTTTTTCTCTTCCGACTCTGTATTTTCAAGTAGCCTGTCTTCAAGCTCACTAATACATTCTTCTGCTTGGTCAATTCTGCTGTTGAGAGATTCTGATGCATTTCTCAATTCGTGAATTGGATTCTAAAGCTCTAGAATTTCTGCTTTTTTAAAAAAAATTTCAATCTCTTTGTTAAATTTCTCTGACAGGCTTCTGAATTGCATATCTGTGTTGTCTTGAAGTTCATTGAGCTTCTTAAGGACAGGTATTTTGAATTCTTTGCCTGAAAGGTCACCCATCTTCATCACTCTGGGATTAGTCACTGGTACTTTATTTGGTTCATTTGGTGAGGTCTTGTCTTCCTGAATGTTCCTGGTGTTTGTGGATGTTTGTCAATGTCTAGGCATTCAAGAATTAGGTATTTATTTCAATCTTTGTAGTCTGGGCTTGTTTGAACCTGTCTTTCTTGAGAAGGCTTTTCTAGAGACTCAAATGGAATTGAGTGTTGTGGTCTAAGTCTTTGGTCACTGCAGCCTTATCACCACTGGGGGTGCCCCGAGCCCAGTAATGCTGTGCCTCTTGCACATTACTTGTGGTATTACCTTGGTGGATCTGGAGAAGATACAACAGAATTCCGTAGATTACCAGGCAAAGTCTCTCACTCTCTTCTCTCATTCTCTGTGCTGGGCTGCTGGAATTGGGGGAGGAGTCATATGGGTATTCCCTTGTGGCCACCAGTGCCAGGTCATACCTAAAGCCAGCCCAATCTCACCCAAAGCCAGTGGTAACTGTTGCCTGGGCTACCTCTGATGTTTATTCAAAGCCCATGGGGATCTTTAGTCACCAGGTGGTAAATCCTGCCCAGGACTGGGTCCCTCCTTTAAGGCACCATGTTTCCTTCTGGCCCAGGGTGGATTCAGAAATGCTGTCTAAGGACTAAGACCTGAACTCAGGGGCCTCAGGAGTCTGCTTGGTACTTTATTTTTTTACTGTGGCTGAGCTGGTACTCAAGTTGCAAAACAAAGTCTTCTGAGCTCTTTCCTTTCCTTTCCGTAAGTGGAGGAAGACTCTCCTTGAGCCACGCTGCCTACAGTCGGGTTAGGGGCAACACAGGCACTGGCTTTACCACTGCTGCTGGTGTCTCACTGGGTCATGTGCACCCCAAGTCCACTGGCTTCGAGCCAAAACAGCTACAGGAATTGCCCAAGTACTGCAGACCTTGTGGTCCAACTTTCTTATGAATTTAATCTAGGTCCCAGGCTGCTCTTTTTCCGTCCGTGGTGGGGCTAGCAAGAACTCAGGCTTTGGGCTGGAGGATTTCCCTCTGACTGGGCTGGTCAAAATGCTCCTTCTGGGGGCACTGACAGAATTCTGTCATGTGCTGTGTTCCTCTTGATTTCAATGAAAAGTCCCAGAATCACTTCTCTCTCCCTCCCCTGGGCACACATATTCTCTCTCCATGCCCGTGCTCAGACAGGGGGTGAGGAAGCGGTGAGTAGGCAATGCAAGATCGTCTTTCCTGCCCTCTTCAGTGCCTCTTCCCTTGATTCAATGTTAAAACCAGGTAATATGATCACTCATTTGATTTTTCATTCGTCTGAAGATGCCTGCTTGTGTGGATAGTTGTTGAATTACGTGTTTGTGCAGAAGGATGATCACTGGAAGTTTCCATTTGGCAACCCCCTCCTGATCTATAATAAATTAATTCAACTTAGACTGTAATCTACATGAAGGCAGGAAACTTGCCTAATTTTTTAAGCACCATATTCTGAAACCGTCACAAAGTAAATTCTCAATAATATTGATGTACATGAATATGAGCATTTAAGTGAACTTTTCCTAGGACAGGCATAAAGAGATATATAATTAGGATTTAACAATATTCTACAGCCAGATATACATAATGAAGTTTGGTCAAATGTGCAAATTCAGAAAGATTATAGAGAAGTAGAGACAAAGAAAATTCAATCTAGAACTTTAGAATACAAATGTTAGCTTTTTTTTTTCCAGGCAAAAAAGTTTCAAATACAAATGTTGGCTTTATTTTAGATTAAAAAAAGATGGCGGGGAGTTAGGGGAGGGATCAAATGGGAAGGTGAACAAATAATTACTTTTTTAAACATTTATTTTTTATTTTTATTTTTTTTAGACAGGGTCTTGCTCTGTCACCCCAGCTAGAGTGCAGTGGCATCATCATAGCTCACTGCAGGCTTGAATTCTTGGGCTCAAGTGATCCTCCTGCCTCACTCAACCTTCCCCAGTGGCTGGGATTGTAGGCATGCCCCAGTATGCTCAGCTAATTTTTTAAAATGTTCTGTAGAGATGGTATCTTGCTATTGCCAGGCTGGTCTTTAACTCCTGGGCTCAAGCAATCCTCCTGCCTTGGCTTCCCGAAGTGCTAGGATTACAGGTGTGAGCCACCACGCCAGGCCCGAAGAATTACTTAAGGGTGATGAAAATATTCTATATTTCGATTGTTGTGTTGGTTACATGGCTGTATGCATTTGCCAAAACTTAGAACTATATGCTTAAAATGGGTGTTTTTTACTGTTTGTAAGTAATGTGATCAATTTAAAAAATGTTCTCAAGCACACAACATAAATAAATAAATAAATAATAAAAGTGATGGCTGATATTGTGTATTTTAATAGACTTTAGCCAGAAAAAGATTTTAAGCCATGACTGGATGCCTGACCTGGAAATAATTCAGTAACTTGGAATTTGTTGACTAGAAAATCAATGACTCTGTCATTTTCATTTTATTTTTTCACCTTTTCTGGCTATTTGCCACTGCAGAAGCAGTGCAGAAAAAACCTCACAGGCCAGAAAGAACCAGGTATCTCCTTAAACTCTTTGGTTACTATTAGAGAATAATTAGAAATTAGGGTCCCTCATTTCTGAAAAAGCCTATTTTTATAATGATATCAGAAGTCTGATTTTTAAACATAATCAGAAAAAATATATTTTTTGGTCCCTAATTTTGCTGTCGTTGCTCACTTTTACTCACTCAGCAACATTCCTGCCTCATTTGCTGGAACTAGCTTAATGTGTGGCTATGCTTCGAGGGTCTATGTCATATAATCCTGTCTGACTTCAAATTATGTGACCCTTTAAACTCCCCCACCAGAATACAAGCTCAGTCTTGCAACCTCAGTGCTTAGCAGTGAAATCATCATCTAATATGCTGTAAATAAATAACTGGTAAATGAATTACTCTCTCAAGTGGATTTTCAGAACGTCTGTACTTTTAGGATTTAAAAAATACAGAAAAATTTAAGGGTATAAAAAACAAAAAACAAACAAACAAAAAACGGAACCTCCTTGGAGAGAGTTTAGGTTTTTCTTCTCTTCTTCTTTTTTTTTTTTTTTTATCACTGTCTACTACAGAAAAGTTTACAATATGTTCTTATCTGATTCTTAGTCTCCAATATCTTAAATTAGAGTGGCAATTCCATTTGCATTGAAAATCTGTGAGTATGTTGAATGACCATTCTTCATACTTAGTGGTTGTTCACTATATTTTGAACACTTCTTCACATGTCGGGAAGAATTTTCTCCCTCGTAAGTCTTGTCTCCTCAGGGAAGATGCCAGCAATTTACTTTCCCAGTCTGCCTTGCAAGTGGGCCATGAACATGTGACCTAGGCTCTGCCAAACAGAAGCATCTATTCAAGAGTATGATTTTCAGGAAGAGATATCATCTTGTATTGGGTGTTACCTGATGTATCCAGCCATAAATTTAGGCATGTCCAGTAACCCTCCACCGTTAACTGAATTCATTCATCCATTAATTCATACCTGTGATCTCATGTGAAGTTCCCAGTGACTAATGAACAGAGAAGGGGAAAAAAAGAGCTTGGATTTGTTTATAGACCATCTTGCATTATATATCAAAAATATGAACCTCTGCAGTGTGACAATAGTACTCAGAGATGTTCCTAATGAGGGAAAGAATAATTATCTTAAAAGAAAGAATGTTGGGCAATACTTCCCATTGTTCTTTCGTCTTGAAAAGTGAAAAAACCTGAGGTACTGTTCCACCATCATTCATGGACATTGATTAATAGTTTGGCTAGATTTGGCATAGTTTGGCATGGATTTACGTAGAAGAAACAAAAATGAAGGACTGCTGACAAGGCACTTTTGGGGAAGAGATATTTGAAAAAATGTACTTGGAGTGTGAGATTGTTTCTTATGTGAATTATCAACTGAAGGCTCTCACTGTGAAGGAGATTAGCAATATTCTGAAGGAAAGGGTGATCCAGCAAATAAATGTCACTAACCAGCCAATACTGAATGGGCTCATTCTCCTTTCAGTGAGGAGCCCATGCACTGGATAAGCATGTCCTCCTCTTAGCATGATGTTACCAGTTATTGACTATATAAAATAGTCAATGGTTGAAGTCTCAGAAGGCAAAACTCATAGCCCTGATATTGGTATGATACCTGTGGGTGAGGTATGGACTTGCCAAGAAGGGGTGGACAATTTACTTGATGGTAGGTTGATCATACTAAACCTATTCTACCATGAATTGGACAGTGAGTTCACCTCACTGGAATCAATTACTATTTTGGATTTTGAAATTTGGATTTTCCCTCTCCTTTCTCCAAGAACACTATCTGTGGAGTTATTGAATGCCTTGTCTACCATTATGATACCCCATATACCATTCTTTTAACTTCTAGGTAAATCCATACTAAGCTGTGCCCAATATAACCAATACATTGCAGAATGTGGCACATATTTCTTCCAAAGATAAAGGAACAAAGAGATCGAAAATCAGAATATACATCTCACTTTTGTATCTTGTGATCCATTAACAGAAATTATGGCTCATGGTCCATGACTTTTGGCTTTGTTGGTTTGGAAGTCTTAGTGCCCAAGTGAAGAATGCTTCTAATATGATAGTCAACTATGTTACCTTAGAACTAGGAGCTGAGACCACTTCATTACCATTTCAAGCTTCTTGTGCCACCAGACAAAAAACAAAAATGGGAGTTACAGTGTTGCTGGGATGATTGACCCTGATTATCAAAGATAAGACAATAAGGGCTTACACACTGGGTAGAGGAATAAATATTTGAAATACAGAAGATATTCTGGTCTTCATAGTGCTGGTATAGCTAGTTTAAGATGAATGGAAAACTACCATAGTTGGGAACGCACAGGAAAGACAACCAAGGCTTCTGTATCTAAAAAATAAAATTTGCTTTCCTATGTCAGGAAAGGACCCTGAATAGCTGAGGAACTGGATGAGGAAAAAGAATCCTAGAATACATAGTAGAGAAATAAAATCATAACATGAAACAATGAGCAGTTTCAGAAGTGAGAACTATGGTATCTGCTCATATTCCCTGCAGTCTTTCATACATATTTACATATTTAAAATTCTTTCCTCTCTCCCCTTTAAATATAAATTATTTTGTATTTATATAGTCATTTCAATTTTCTTTCTTTTCTTCCTTTCTTTTTTTTTTTTTTTTTAGAGATAGTGTATTGCTCTGTCACCCAGGCTAGAGTGCAGTGGCACCATCATATCTCACTGCAGCCTCAAATTTGTGGGCTCAAGCTATCCTCCTGTGTTGGCCTCTCAAAATTCTGGAATTACAGGTGTGAGCCACTGTACCTGGCCCTTATTTCAAAATTTAGTCCATAAGTTAGAGAACATAAAGATGATAGTATGATGTACTTAGAAGAAGAATAAATATTACCTAGATATCTTAGATTTAGGATTGGATGCTGAAAACTATGAGGCTTTGGATTTGCCACCCTTTTAGAGGCAGGGCATTTGTATTTTCATTGGTATAAGGAATGGTTATGTTATGTTGGGCTGTGGTATTTTCTTATTGTTCAAAGTTTAAATATGGAAAAATATATCTGGTGAGATTGGGAGGTCATGAAGGGGATAACGGTGAATATTTGTCATCTTTTGTGGCCATCAGCATGTTTTGAACCCTCATCCTACATTGTGAATTTTCAATGTCATGAATCCTGTCTCTCCAAGACAGATGTCCCTTTTCTCAACTTCTCTTATAACTAAAATATAAATTTGTAATCCAAGCTCTACCTGTCAGGCACATTTCTCAAGAATTCTCCTTAGAGGAAAGTGACATGAAGAGGAAGGCACTCATAGGATCTTTTTGGCAACTGTGGCAGAATCTGGTGGAGAGATTTCAGTTTTAGAGGGTAAAAGCAACAGAACCCCTAAGGACTACGTCGGGGTCAGACTCTAGTCCCTGGCTCTAGCCTCTGAGCATGATCACAGAGAATCTGGGGCCACCCAATCATTAATAAATTCCTATTCTACCTAACCTACTGGAATGGGTTCTATTGTTTATAACCTTTACTGAAACATATATATGTTTTGTGCATGTGTGTGTGTGCATACATATGCATGTGCATGTAGGTGAGTACATTTAGACACATATATAATACAAAATTTTCTATGTGTCTATTTATTTATAGTATGCTCCCTACACATAAATGAACTCAACGGATAAATAATCTGAAAGAACACCTGATATACATACATACATATGTATGTACATATATGTGCATGTTTATCTATGAGTATAGGTATATCAGATGTATCAAGTGTTATATCATATCACTTCTAATATGTAAGTTTTCAGACTATCTTTCATTTTTATACTTACTTAAAATATTTTCTAAGTATCTTTGTTACAGAAAAAAATAGATTATGAGATTCTCAATGTCACCTCACTGAAAATGGTGTGACAGTATTTTTCTCTTTTTTAAAAAAATATTTCAAGATATTTTTACTCCTAATTCCGATAGCAAGAAAATATTCGTAATTTTACTAACTAATACCACGAAGTATATATCACAGGTATGACTTTCAGAACATTGTTTTTTACTTATTTAAAATAATTGTTAATAGTTTGAGGCTACTATTTTTATTCTTTGTTCAGTGATCTGGGAAGTCTGAGTACATATTAGGTTTTTGGGGGTTTTTGTTTTTTGTTTTTTTGGTATTCCAGTCATACATATATATTTTGGACATGTATGTAGAAGTAAATTTATATTTTAAAAGCACTCTTGTAAATGTCTGTCATGATTTGCTCTCATTGTCAATTATTTGTTCTCATTGCTAATCAAGCCCAAGTTACTCAGTCAATATATCAAACACATTTTGAGTGAATTTGGGAGTGCCTAAACAGTTTTTAACTATCTAAGCAAGTAGATCATGTCAAAGCCAATATTTTCACATGGTTAAATTATTCAAGTTAATAAACTAGCCATTTTCCAACATGGTGCTTGTCTTTGGATGGCCAAGGCCTCATTCAGGTTATTCTTCTTTAGCTTTTATTTGTCTCTTACACCTGAGTTAGGAATCTGAAAGGCATAAAGTTTGTGCAGACTTACAAGCTTAAATGACTATTGTATTTCTCTTGCTGTTTAGGGCGGAATCTATTCAAATTAAAGAAAAATAAAACAAAGAAGCTTTCCAAAATGTCTGCCCTTCAGGCCTCTTGCCATTCAAATATTTCTTCTGGGCTTTCTGCCCTGATTTCCTCTGGTTTCTTGTGCTTTCTTTCAGTCAAGCATTTGAAGAGGGAGTACTTAAAACAAATAGACCAAGGGAATCCTGTCCTATGTGGTATGGATCCAAGAGCTCAGTTCTGATGTCTTCAGGGCATACAGAACAAAACAACAACTGAGCCTCCAAGGGCTTTGGGGAGGTGTAAGGAGTCTGGAAATAATCCAGCTATTCTCACCAGAGTTTGTATACACTCATGTAATCAGCAGGGATTACGTATGAAAGAAAAGAAATTCTCTACTCTGCTCAATGGCTACACGGCAGGCAAAGCACTAAATCTCCCGATCCCTTCTACTTGTGGATTTTAATTGATGGGGCTGGTACATAAGAATAAAGCCATTCGGGCACAAATGACATGTGTTGGCATTTCAACAAGAATGGCAATTTTAATTTTATCTTCATCCAAATTAGAAAAGCAAGAAACAAAATTAAAAAAAAAATTGTCATGTCAAACAAAAATTGTTTTTTTTTTAATTTGGTTTACAAGAATAAAGAAAAAAAATAATTAAAACAAAACTTGCCTGTGTCCTTTTAAAGTGGTTGGTTAATAAGCTTTGGCTCACGATTTCAATCTGGAATTTCCCTAGACTACCCTATTTATGATAGAGACTGAATTTTATAGTGGCATTTTATGTGCTTGGTCTACATTTTTAAGCCCAGCCCTGTTGTTTAGGACCAGAAATGGACACAATTTAATTCTGTTTATTATAGAAATCAAGTGCTTTTGGAAAGAGATTGTGAGCAGCTGTTTAATATTGTCTTTCTGTTAATATAGAGGTTCATTTCTCGTGTCCTCTGAGGAAAAAGCAGTTCATGCAATTTCTAGAGGCTCTTTTCTGTAGAAATACAGGTCTGCTGCCAGAATTTAGTAGCAAAAAAGATTTGCTGTTAATTGGTGGGGCTGGCTGTCCCTGACAGGTGTCAAATTAAGACCTGTACTCCAGCCGGATTTCTAGGATTGTGCAAAGAAGACATCAGTAATCAAACTACGAAAAGAAAACATCATTTTTGTTATTACAATTTCCCAGCTATTTTTTAATCTTATGTAGCCGAGTTCAATAGGAAGGAAGTTTGGGGAATGAGGATGGGCAAGGATTACTTCTGCCATCCTCAGAACGCTGTGTTCAATAGTTAAGGAAATTAAATTTTTCTTTTGAAAACAGTTTAGTTAAAATAATCAAACAAGTTCTTAGGTGAGATGATGATTTTAATAATGACATTTACAACAGTAAGTAACTGAAATTCACAGTCTCTTGAAGAATACTTTGAATATAACATTTGAGGCTTTCTGCAATGACATAAAAAAACTATTAAATTTAGTGGGAAATCAAAGTGGCATTTAGTCTTTAGGCTGTTTTTTATGTTTGGTGTTGATATGAGTAAAAATCAACAATAAGACATGCTCGTATTCTCTTAAGGACCACTCTGCCTCTATATCCACTATCTTAAATCTTAGCGTCCCTTTTTATTAGTGCTAAGACAGTGACAGCCAGCTGCATTATTGTCTCAGGATTGTAGCAATGCTATGAGTCAAAAAATCACAATATCCAGGTGATTTCTTTATTCTTAAGTGAAATTTATGAATATAAATTACATTGAACTGCTTTAATAGTTGGCATAATACTGAGGAATTATGAAGTGGAGCAGGATTTGTACTATACATAAATTTTGGGCCAAATGGTTAAAATACGCCCTGAGGAATAAACCTCAGTGGGTTTCTAAAACAAGCTGTGGTCTTATAGGTAGAGTGTGCTTTCTGCATTAAGACTACATGGGATGAGATTATTTCTCTGTTGTTCCATGATGATTTTTGCTTTACATGATTTTAGAAAAACTAGTTTGAATTTCTTCATTCATTAGTTAACCTTCTGTAAAAAAAAAAAAAATACTAATCTTGAAATTTATTACAGAAAAACCAGTTTTTGACTGAGTTGTATTAAATGATCCAGAAACAAAATGTTTTAAGAGTCAGCTCGTATTTGTTACCAGTTTTCCTAAAAGGCTGAAGTATTTGAGTCCAGAGTATATTTCTTCTGCTTGGTAGCACTTTGCGAATTTGCATTCAGAGATGACCTGTTTTCAGTTTCCAGCTCAAATAAGAAGTACTGTTACATTAGGTGGTAATCAAAATAGACAGGATGAATCCTTGGAAACTTGATTTGTGAAGAAAGCTCTTTGAAATAATAGATAGCTGTGTACATTCTTTTATGCAAATGAAAGTCTTTTTTTTTTTTTTTTTTTGAGACAGAGTCTCACTCTCTTGCCTGGGGCGAGTGCCGTGGCATCAGCCAAGCTCACAGCAACCTCAAACTCCTGGGCTCAAGCGATCCTACTACCTCAGCCTCCCGAGTAGCTGGGACTACAGGCATGTGCCACCATGCCCAGCTAATTTTTTTTTTTCTATATATTTTTAGTCGTCCAGATAATTTCTTTCTATTTTTTTTCAGTAGAGACGGGGTCTTGCTCTTGCTCAGGCTGATCTCGAACTCCTGAGTTCAAACAATCCACCTGCCTCGGCCTCCCAGAATGCTAGGATTACAGGCGCGAGCCACCGTGCCCGGCCAATGAAAGTCTTTAATATGAAATTTTAGTTCCTGAGACTTTCAGCTACCAAGTAAGCATGCAAACTTAAGATCTCAGAAACAGGATGTTGGAACAACAGGTAGAAACAGCTTGGCGATCTGGCAACGGTGGTGTTGCCATCTCCACCCTGGACTGTCAGAGAGAATTATAGTTTTTTTGTTTAAACCCTATAAACCTATTTGTTTTGTTATATAAAGGTGAATGTAATACTAATTGAGCTGAGCAAACTGCATGAATTTTCTTTCTCTCTTTCTCTCTTCTCCTCCCTTACTCCTCCCTCTCTTTTTCCCTCTCCCTTGCCTCCACACTTCTCTCTTTTTTGGTTGGCAAGTAGGGTGTTATATGGTAGACACACACATACAAAAAGGTCATTGGCATGCATAGACCAAAGTATACTTCAAATAAAAGGAAATAAGGAATAAAGCTTGACTTCAAGTTACAGGCTCTGTGTTCATACTTATTTTCTCTACTGTACAGATATTTTAATAGTATTTATAATTTATATGCATGATCTCCCAGTCTTTCTTTTCAAAAACTAGACTGATGATGAATGAAATAATATGAGAAAACAAACCTGACACAGAGCAACAGTAAAAAATGTTACTTTCTCTTTCTCTTTCCTCTAGGAAATGAGGCAATGGTATGGTTCACGTGGGGATTGGATGCACTTTTTAGGTTTTGAAGGTTGTGTTATTTGTGTATGTGTTTTAAAATAAAAAAGCTAATAGTAACGTAAGTATGCCGAGGAATACTATTTGGAAGTGGGGGGAATTAAATTTATATACTATAGCTACAAATATGTTGCCTTCACCTGAATGGAGATAAAAACATCAAATTAGCTAATGTCTTTTAAAATATAGTACAATTTGTGTCCTCTAGAATTTTATAATCTTTGACCATGCAGATCTTTATTAGCAAGACCGTTATTTAATATATATAGTCTCCGGTATTTTATATGTGGAATGACAATTCTTGTTTTATTATATACGGAGAGATTGATGGCTTTCTTTGCTTGGCTGTGTTAATCTGCTTTCACAATTTAGTTTAAGAGGAAGCCATCACCTGAACCATTTACTTTTCACCTCCTTGAACTGCCACGTGGAAATGCATTTAAAATAATTTGAACTTTATACATGAGCATGATCCAACTTTAGTCTTGTCCTACATTTCTTGAAATGTAGGTAATTTTCAGAAATTACTTTTACATATGTTTCTGGCCCTCTGTTATGGTTATATTAAGAGGCAAGATGCATGGAAATAGTACCAGACAGTGATGCTTTTTAAATAAGATTTTCAGTCTAATTATATGTTCTCTAAAGGTTCAAATAACATTTGGATCAACAGCCAAATTTTGGGGGCACCTAGTTGAATTAAACTTTTGAAACTCTAAGTTTGCTTTTCAGTGGTTAAAAGACTATATTAGAGAAAGTGAATCCCTTGGTCTGATCGAGAGTTACTTATAATTTTTTTTCTCCATATGTACCTTTTCCACTTTGCTTACTATTACTGTAAGAAATGGAACCATCAATTCCAGAAAATGACAATATTTTTTTCGAAGGTGGAGAATGCATATTTTGAATGGTGTCTTGTTATATTCAAATTGAGAAAGAAAAAATGCTTGGATTTTTTTAATGTTTATAATTCACATTAAATGAAACTTATGGTCAGATGATGTCAACTCTCACTATAAAAGACAGTATTTTCCATTTAATAACAACTAGATTTTATGTAGATTTTATAATGCTTTCCATGTTTTTTTCCATGTTTTTTAATACGCATGTGATCCTAACAACTCCCTGTGAAATTTCTTATGAATCTCATTTTATAGGAAAGGAAATAGTCTTAGAGGTTTAAGCACTGGCTGATCATCTGAGTTAGTTCTTAAAGTGAGATCTTCTGATTTTGGGCCCATTACTCGTTGTGTACTACAACTACCTCTAACCTCATGTTTGCCTTTTTCAAGGTACAGAGGAAAATGCAATGAATAATATGGAAATGCAAAATTTTATCTGTGATGTATCAGGCGGCAAGTTTAAGGAGAGGCGAGGCCTAAAGTAGCTAAACCACATATAAACTGATAGAGGGTATGGCCCCAGTTCCCACCCATAGCCTACCTGAACCATCAGATTCCCTTATATTGTGTTCTAGAAAGATTTAAAAAAAAAAAAAGAAAGAAAGAAAATACAAAAACTGATGTTCTCAAGTAAGCAATAGATTGAAAAGGCATTTGAAATTTTGCTCCAGTTCTTAGAAGATAGCAAATAACTCTATTTCATGTCAGTATCTCTGCACAAAAAAATTAAAAGTTCTAAAATATTTGAGTTATTTAAGTTGAATCTAGAAAATGACCTATTCAAATTCTGTCGTAGACCTAGTTACTATGTTATTATGAACTACTGACATTATTTGAAAATTATCTCTCTGGCTGAATTCAGTCATTTAAGAGAGTCCCTGAACACTAAGCTCATGCTTCTGTTTCCTTTTTTCTGAGGATTCTACTGCAATTACAGAAAAGCCTTAATAAAAACAACAAAGAAGCAATATTGTTATTGGAAATCAAGGAAAGTTTCCTTCAGAACAACAAAAGTTAAAAGCATTCATAGAGAATAGAAATCAAAATAAGACTGAGAGAGAAAGAAAAGAGAAAACTGTGGCCCTGGGCCCTAGACAGAAGCACAGATCTTCTCTAGAAGCTCCAAGGTCAGAATCAACATGTGTGAGAAATGAGAGTGGGCCAGGGAGCAATCAGCACAGTGATTCATTCAACGACTGCTTTATAACTGCCTCTTTCTTTCCCTTGTAAATAAGTAGGCTGACAGCAATGACTTCTACCCATAGGCTCAAGCCAGTGAACTGCTCTAGAAAGAGTTTGCAATGGGCCTCAGGGTGAGGGCTCTGGTTTCTGAGAGAGAAACATGGTGGAATTTGACATAAACACAGGTTTGCACAGTGGATGGGAGAGGGAAAGAATAAAAAGCAAACAAGCAAAATCCCCTCCCCCCAATATATGTACTCCTCTTAATTTGTCAAATGCTACTGGGGGAGAGGAGGGTTCCCTGCCTGCTAGTTCTTTATCCATATATCCTATTGCAAAACTGTCACTAGGCTCTACCTAATAACCTAAAACAAACATTCAAGGATGTGTTCTGTTCAGGAGAAAAGAAATCTATCTATTTATGTCTATATTTACCTATTTGTGTCTGCATCTATGTACAGAGAAAACCCATGCAAGCCAACTACACTAAGTAACCTATTACTTTCTTCAAAATAGGAACTTACTCCATGTGTAGTGGGCACACTGAACAAGGAACATTCATGGAATACAATCATAAAAGCAAATTAACTAATTAATTTTGAGAAAGGGTCTCACTTTGTTGCCCAGGCTGGAGTGCAATGGTGTTACCATAGCTCACTGTAATTTTGGACTTCTGGGTATACGCCACCATGCCCTGCTAATTTTTTTTTTTATTTTTTGGTAAAGATCGGGGGGTTCTCACTATGTTGCTAAGGCTGCTCTTGAATTCCTGGCTTCAAGAGATACTCTTGCCTCAGCCTCCCAAAGTGCCATATTACAGGCATGAGTCACTGGTCTCTGCCAAAAGCAAATTTATTTTTGTCTTTTTACTGTCCTTTTTTATCCCACTGCTCAGACAGGATAGAACCTCCATTAATTTTTGATGAAAACTCAGGCAACACCCATGACTTACTATTCACTCTTAACAGAAAGTGTTTTGGTCACAGTGAATACCAAAACATGTCTTGATTCATGACATTAAAGCTTCTGGTTCACTATGTTAATGGACACTTCAACATTCATTCAAAGTTAAGACTTTTCCCAGCTTCCCCAGCTTTTCTGGGTGAGATGCCTGCTTTTAGGGACTAGGTATGTTTGGATTCTTTTCCCTTTCTCTCTCACCTATTTCCCTACTGACAGATTTCCCTTTCTGACCCTTCAAAGGTTTACCTGAAAAAAAGGTAATGGGAAAATGTAACTTATTTCACAAGATTGTTGTGAGAATTGAATTAATATACCGTATTTAATGGAATCTATGATGCTAATGATTACAAACCAAATATTTTATGTACCACTAAGAAAGAAAAAATATGTTGCCAATTGTACTATGACAAAATCCTAATATTTATTTTTATCACTTTGAATTTTTTTAATTACTGAAAGAACTCTATTTATACATTGTTTTTTCACCACTCTAATACATACATAAAAATGGAAGCTATAAGTGTAATAAATTTATTAAGGTAGTTATAAAACTTCTTCATATTCAGTCTGATGTGTCTGAATCCCTTTTTGACTCTGTGTCATTGATGTCTATGTTTTCCTACATACTCTCCTATTCTGTGCCACAAAGAACATTAGTGATACAGTATTTTTATTTTAAGACAGGGTTTTACCTCTGTTGCCCGGGCTGGAATGCAGTGGTGTTATCATAATGTCATAGCAGCAGACTGGGAGACAGGGCTGAGATTGGATGCAGGGCCTTGAAGATCAGGTGCAGGTGTTAAATTAAACAACCTTAAACAAAAAGGTTTGATAATCACAGGCAAGACCAAGCTCTGACCAACTTATCAGCTATCTCTGCCACCTTACATGAATTTTGACTACTTACAATAATATTTACATTTCGGTTTTAAACTTTCTTTGCCTTTGAAATCACTATGACAGTTCCAAGACAGCCATGTAAAGTATGAAAATTGTAGGGAGCCCAAATCTAGGAATTACTACCCAAATTCTTAGTAAAAGTCAATCCCTTGGCCTTGAATATTTCTCCCCACAATTGGTACAACTACAAAAGATCTAAAACCACCTCCTCCCAGTGCAGCTGCTCTCTTTCAAGCCTGCCTGCTCTCTTTCCTGAGTGTGTATTTTCACTTTCAATAAAAGATGTCACTTGCTTGCTTACATGGTGCCTCCTGAAATTCTTTTCCTAATAATCACCAAGAACTTGGAAAAACCTCCACTCAGAGCCTGGTAACAATAGCTCACTGCAACCTGGGCTCAAGTGATCCTCCTCTCTCAGCCTTCCAAGTAGGGGGGACTACAGTCCCATGCTGCCACCCCCAGCTAATTTTTTCTATTTTTTGTAGAGACGGTGTCTCCCTATATTGCTAAGGCTGGGCTCAAACACTTGACTTCAAACGATCTTCTCACCTCAGCCTCCCAAAGTGCTAGGATAACAGGCATGAGCCACTCCACCTGGCCTTGATATCGCATTTTGTAAAAGAATATCCCATTATTGTTCATGGAATTATCTTCCAAGTAGCTGTCACCCTTCCTACAAGTTTTGATGTAGATATTTCCTTGATCTTTTCAGAAGATAGAAAACAGTCAGGACTCATATTCCTTTCTCAAAAGATCCTAAAATGGTTTATCGATTGAAATGTTTAGGGGAGCAATTATCCACTTATGTCATAGGAGGAGAAACCAGATAAAGGCATGCACAATGACAACGGTGCCATGACTGGCCAATGGTGAATTGTAAAACTCTACTGATTGTAAGGTGCGTCAGATTTCAGAGTTGTTATGACATGAGAAGTGGACACCTTGAAATTGATGACATGCAATCCATGCATGTGTGTGCATATGTGTGTGCATTCATGAACAGTGTCTGGCAAATATTAAACCCTTTATATGTCTTAGCTATAAGTACTATTATTTTTAATATAACTTGAATGGTACTATAAAGGGATGGTTTTGTGTTTGCTGCAACTGACATGTCTTTTTCTAATATAGGACCTTTTGCAGATACTTTGAAGACTCCTTTCCTGGAAAAATCTGATTGTACACTAATGATACTGTTGATGCATTCTTTTTCCTAGCTGTCCATCCTTTTTGTCAATCTACTCCACATATTTTCTTTCTCCTAGGCTCATAGAACATAAGCTCCCTGGTGGTCCTCTTGGGTAGCATTTAAAATATTTCTCTCTTATGTATAACACTATTTGGTCCTTGAGAAACACTCAGGAATCTTGTGTTTCATCCTGGTCTGGAATCAGACTGATCTGAAAACAATGTCTCTTTCCTCCTTCCAAAGCAGCGAGTCAATGGGCACTTCATAGCCATATTTTCAGATTGGGAGTCATAGCCAGCCCACTGTTCCTCCTGTCCCTACCTTAGAAACATTCTCTCACAAAGCTTAAAAGGCTAAATTGGGATTGCAGTAATAAAATTCCTATAAAATTTGATAGTCAATTGCTAACAATGGCAACATTTGTGGATTGGGACTCCAGGTACACATGGAATATGTAGGGAGAATTTTATGTTTCATTTTAAACTCTTCTGTACAAATTGGAAAAATAATGCCAAGTGGAACAAATGCCTCCCAAAAGGTAACATTATGTCTATGGACATATTTCTGTAATTCATTCATTGCCAATATCTTAGTAAAGGACATAATTGCTTAGTTTCATTAAGATCTTAGTTATGTATATGTCGTCTCCTCTGGCTCATTCTTACCTTAATGCTCCATGCTGTCCCCTAACATCCATGGCTTCACATGTGCTATTCTTTCTGGCTGCAAAGTGTAATGTCTGCTTAGGTTCCCGATATGTGTTCACTCCTTCATCATGACTAAATCATTGTACTACTTCCCCTGGAAGTTTCTCCTCTCTCTGCCTCTGTGCTTTCCTTTTGCTTACCTCAAGGATAGCTTTTAACAAACTGTATTAATCATATAGAGAAGAATTATAATATAATTATGCCTCTAAAAGCATTAAATTAGTTAAAGAAAATTTTGAGTTTTCAGATAATTTAGGCATCTCCTCTTAATAGAAGACAGCCTTAAGAGTCAGTACAGGTTATTTATTCATTTTGCCAACTCTAATTCCAAGCATAAGGCCTGGCAGATAGTAGGCATAAAACATATACTTATTGAGAAAAAAATTTGAATTGATATAATCTTGTTAAGAGTGCAGAATCGTTTATGACTCAAAATTTCCCGACAATTAGAAAAGTATACACAGATTTCTTCTCTTCCTCATTTGATAAGTCCTGTCTCATAAATTAAGCATAACATTATATAATTCTGCAACTAACAACAAGAACAATGCTGGTAGTTAATTTCGATCTAGCATGCTTACAACAAAAGTCCAGCTGTCCTGCTGATAATCCCATGTATCTATTATAATGACATTTTGCACATCATTTGGGATGTTTTTCCTGGTGTGTCTTCTTTTTTTCTGCAGTTTTTTTTTCTTTCTGAAAGGAACATTTAATTCTTAACATCAGCTCTGTAAAACAAAGTCCTGCTAAGTTTATTTATGTTAACTATAATGACCCCAATAGAATACAGAGTTAGAGTCCACAAATTGGAATAACTCTCTATATTAACAGAATATCATATTTGCTTAGCTATCCCTTGAAGTATTTTTATTTTTGTTTTTTAGTTTTTGCTTTTACTGAGAGTCAGATTTCTTAAAGACCATAATTTTGTGGGAGAGAAAGCTAAATCTGACATGCAACTTAGGGATTTTAGAATTCCAGCTGTTGCTTCAGCTGCCACAGCAAAATGTCCCAAATGAGAGTGGAGTGGATTAAAAAAATGTGGTATATGTACACCATGAAGTACTACTCAGCCATAAAGAAAAATGAATTAATACCATTTGCAACAATCTGGATGGAACTGGAGACCATTCTCCCAGGCAAATTTATTGCAAGAATGGAAAAACAAACACCACTTGTACTATATTAATTGGAACTAACAGAACAGCACTCATGAGCACATATGGAAATAAAACTCAATGGAAATCAAGCGGGTGGGAGCAGGGAGGAGGAGATGAGTGAAATCCCATCTAACGGGTACAATGCACACTATCTGGGTGATGTGCACACTTATAACTTTGACTCAAGCAGTACAAAATCAATCCATATAACCCAAACATGTGTACTTCCATAATATCCTAAAAAAAAAAGATAAAAACAAATTTTCCCAAACATGGTATGAGTGGTAGATACTAGGTGCTAAGCAAAGAAACAGATCCTGAGAGTTGGGATACCTTTGAGAATTGTTTAAACTGCAGAAATATTAACTGGGTAATTCCTATCATATTTAAATAGATAAATTTGGCTGATAGGATAAGAACTTACTTGTGCAAAAATAATAAGTTTTCTACCACTGGTCTGATTTCAGGCCTTTGAAATTGTTTCTGCCCTTCCTGGGATGTTCTTTCCTTACTCCTTCTATTGAAAAATTTGGTTCCTTGTTAAATGTCACTTCTTCCAGGAAGCCTTCCCTACCTACAGATGTAAGCTCCCTATTAATCATTTCTATTTTTTTTTTGCCTCCTTCTCCATTTTTTTTTTTTTTACTTCTTTCGTAGTTTATATCAAAATTGACATGTTTTCATTCACTCGCTCATCAATACAGTTATTTATTTGATATCTCTGCAGGGATGCCCAAGAACTACTTCCATGTCTTAAAAATCATATTTTATTAACTTTTCATTTACACTTAAAAAAGACATACAGAAACTTCTTTGCAACATCAGCAGGGCTCAAGTAAACGAGCAACTAAAAAGAGCAGTATATTGCATTATACTCTCTGTAGTACAAATCTAATTACTTAGGACCTTTCTGCCATTAAAATACATCTAGACCGTGCTAGGTAAATCATGTCCCAAATATAACAACATTCCTTCTTCTAAGACAGGAATGGTAGTTGTTTGTTCCTTTCCATTCCTGTGGTCAACATATTTTTTTTTCTGTCATTAATTTAAAAATTTTATTTTAACAGATGTGAATGATTAGTCAAAGGGGAGAAATTTTCAGAAACGGAAATGTAAATAATTTTTAAATTTGGAAAATATTCTCTCTCCCTCCTTTTTCTTAGTATAAAGAACAAGAGTTCTCATGCACCTAACCTGCAGCTTCCGCAGGGCAACTAGTGTACCATATCCAGAAACAAACCAAACTCTGGCAGTGAAAAATTCTTTGGTTTGCCCTGAAAATGAACAATAAATCTCCCAGCTTCTCAATTCCAAACAGATTTTTTTTTTTAAAGCATTGGTAATATAGACAAGGATTAAGCATCAGACAAAACAGACAAGTCCCTGCTCTCACTGACCTTATATTTTTGAGGGATTTTGGCTTAATGTGTTTGCTTAGTAGTTACTGTTACATGCCTTTCTGTGTGACTTGGAAAAGTGATTTTTTTCCCTTGGAGTTGACCCAGGGTTTGTGGGAGTCCAAGGTGTGGAAATGTGATATAATCCTGTTCTTCAGGCAACAGATACATTGTAAATAAGTTGGTTTTCAAATTGAGGTCCCTTCAGGTCACTCTTGGAAAAAGGAGTGTTGAGCGCACTCAGCACCTAGTATCTACCACTAATACCATGTTTGGCAAATTTTGCTGCGGCAGCTGAATCAACAGCTGGGATTCTAAAATCCCTAACTTGCACATGAGATTTAGCTTTCTCACCCACAAAATTATGGTCCTATATTTACCATCTGTGTGTCATTTTTTATTTACGAAATTATATAAAAAAAAGAATTTATTGGGAAAGTAAAGAAATATTTTTGAGAACAATTTAAAAGCATACGTCGATGGCATAGACGTGCAGTTTTGATAAGACACGATCCATTACACGTAACAATGGCTCATTAACAAAGAATAGGTATTAGCTAATAACTTTTGAAAGGGATCATTATTAACGTAAAAAATACATGAGGTTTTGTCCTTCACCAATGACATCAGAAAGCCTTCTAAATTGCTACAGAGTTCATCCAATGCTTTATTTTCCTTTACTATATATCGATTTCAGCATACAATGAAAGAAAAATGAAAGTTACCCTCGTGTCATCTTTGAGTGTCTTTTTTTTTCTTGCCTGGTATTCAAAGGGCATTTGCTTTTTTGCCGGAGGGTTTGAATTGAAGGAAGGGCTGCCAAAATGTAGGTCACTTTGTCATGTATAGGACAGTTGGAGAAACGGAAAGCTGATTCTACCAGGCTAATATACACAGGTGAGATGCAAATCTCCCGCCAGCTGTTCCCAGTGGTGTCATTAGCCCTTTTCTTCATAAATAAATGCCTCTCTGAGAAAATGCTTCTAGGCACTGTGCTGCTACTTCTGAGCAATATCGGCCTGCAAAAAAGAAAAGAGTAATCAAAGAGAAAGTGTTCCCCAAACAGGCTATCATTATAGACTGAGGCATTGTACTGGTCTGGGAAAAGAAGAGCTTGCCTTTTATGTGCTTCGTCAGAGTAGTATGGCAGTGCTCAAATACATTCTTCTCTCGGTGAGCAATCAGTGAGTTATTTTTATTTCTCTGCGGTGTGGTTGTCTTAGTTCACTGTTTATAGTATTTCATAGCTAGAAGGAAACTTAGAGATGAACCTCTTACAGATGAGGAACATTTTCCCCTTCACCTGCTTTCTAAAGTCACTCATTTATTTTTCTTATTGCCAATGACCAAGTTCAAGTGGGTGTAGAGGATTTTTTTTAAATTTTTTTTTTAATTTGAGTTTGGTGAATCATCAATTCAAATATGCTGCTTAGGGCCGGGCGCGGTGGCTCACGCCTGTAATCCTAGCACTCTGGGAGGCCGAGGTGGGCGGATCGTTCTGAGCTCAGGAGTTCGAGACCAGCCTGAGCAAGAGCGAGACCCCATCTCTACCAAAAATAGAAAGAAAATTAATTGGACAGCTAAAAAAATATATATAGAAAAAATCAGCCGGGCATGGTGGCACATGCCTGT
>RJWJ010000837.1:0-17444 GCA_004363605.1 Indri indri
CTGGACAACATGCCCTTCCAGGCTGTTCTGTGTAGATAAGTGGTCTTGCCTGTCAGGGCGCAGGTGAACATGACCCCTGTGCTGGTGGTGTCACTGACCATTCCTAACCATCCCCCATGCCCCAACGGCGAAGCCATCAACTAGCCTCGTAGCTCTAACGGGTTGGAATGGTCTGAGCTGCTGATGAAGCAGAGCGCGAGGGACAGAGGCCACCCTCCGGGATCAGGTGGCGGACTTGAGAGGGAAGAGCTCAATCTTCCGTGACTGACTCCCTGCAAAGCTCCAGGGGAAGCAGCCCTGTCTGAGAGCTGAAGGCACTCCGCTCCCCCGTGCCATGTCAGACAGATCACAGCTTCAAGCCTGGACCCCAGGCCTCTGATCTGGAAGCGGGGAGGGGCCGGCGCTCAGCCAACCGTGCTGTGAGCTGGCAGAAGAAAGCAGGAGCCAAGGCTCTGCCAGGTCCTACCGCATCAGATCCAAGCCCCTGGGTCGCGCCAAGGAGGGCTGAGGCTTCCCGCATCACGCAGCATAAAAGTGCAAGCACCAGGGCCTCTCCCGGAGCCTGAAGCTGGACAGCAGGACACGTCCAGCCGCCCTGGAGCGCCGCCGCGGGAGGCAGGCACCTCCCCGCCTGCCGCCGCTCCTCCCTCCAGGCGTTTCCCCCATTAGCGGCGCTCCAGCAGAAACTGTTTGAAAAAAGAACTATTGCTGAGCAGGTAGATTGGCCTGCTTTGAGATTTGAGTGGATCCTCTGCTTTTTTTTTTTTTTTTTTGAGACAGAGTCTCACTCTGTTGCCCGGGCTACAGTGAGTGCCGTGGCGTCAGCCTAGCTCACAGCAACCTCCAACTTCTGGGCTCAAGCGATCCTCCTGCCTCAGCCTCCCGAGTAGCTGGGACTACAGGCATGCGCCACCATGCTTGGCTAATTTTTTCTATATATTTTTAGTTGTCCAGATAATTTCTTTCTATTTTTTTAGTAGAGACGGGGTCTCGCTCTTGCTCAGGCTGGTCTCGAACTCCTGACCTCAAACAATCCGCCCGCCTCGGCCTCCCAGAGTGCTAGGATTACAGGCATGAGCCACCGCGCCTGGCCCCTCTGCTTTTTTAAAAGCGCTGCTTTGAGGAATATTGAAGAGGCGTGGGTCATCCTTTTCTCTGGAGCTCACATTAGACAGGGCTGACTTACGCATTAGGCACAGCAGCCATGTGCCCAGGGCCCACCGTACTTGCAGGGGCCCATGAAAATGTTTTAATTTCCTTTAAAATCAGAAGAAAATGAACTTTTAGGTCAATGAAAACATCTACGTATATGATAATATATTCATCTTTCAACAGCATGGCCATAAAATATAATTTTTAACTTTTTAATGGAGGAAAGTGCCCATCAAGGCAAGAGTGCCAGGGCCCTTAAAGTCCCAGCGCAGCCCTGCGTGCGTAGCTGAGAGAGGTGGAGCTCCTGGCCAGGGCCACCAGCTGGTGGGGACAGTGCAGGATCTCACTACTCCGCTCAGCGCGGTGGTGGGGAGGTCCCTCAGGGAACCGTGGTTTTTCTGTTGGTGATGGGGGGCACTGCAGTGGGAAGCCCAAGAGCTCACATGAGGACTCCGGGCCACCCCCCACTCGTATTTCAGTCATCTGTGGGGTTGCTGGCTCTGTGGGGGTCGTGGTCAGCTCCCCAGGGGCCACCCTCGCCCTTCCAGGGGCCCAGGAAACTAAGGCTCCGGCCAAGAGACAGCATCACCTCACTCCCAGAAATAAGAGGCGCCCCACAGAGCAGAAGCCCTACCCGCACTCCACAGACAGGACGCCCTGACACGGCCATAGCCTGCTGGGAGATTCTGCACCCGGCTTAGACACAACCACCCCGACACAGGCCCCGGAGGCCGAGGCCCTGCGCTGCTGGCAGGATGCGGGCTGTAATTTCTAGGGAGGAAAAACAAAGCCCAGCTTCAGAAGCAGTACAGTCCCCACGAGCCACAGGGTCTTCACTTTTACGTACAGGATGGTGAATTGAGCCATCCAGGAATTGACTGCAATGTTTTTATTCTAAAGACAGAAATTAAGGCGAGCTTAATCACGTAAGGTGTCTTCAACCCAATTATTTGAACCCAGAAGCTCCCACCAGCAGTGCTCCTAACAGCGCATAAAAGCAGGATGCGGGTTTCGGAGACGGGCGTGGAGCAAACAGGCCAGCGAAGCAGCCGCAGACCCACGCCCGCCGGGCTGCCGGGGACAGCGCCCAGCGTGGGCGACACAGCCCGCCCTCGTGGAGCACTCTGGCCTGAGCTCAGAGCCTCTGCTGCAGTCCTGGAGTTGCACAGCTTCACGAGGAGCCCCCAGCGAGGGTCCCACTTTCCAGAACAATGCTGTCCTAACCGCACAGTCAACCTGATGGACACAAGCCCCGCAGAGTCTCGACACAGCTGCCGTCTGACACAGGGCAGGACCACTGATGGTGTCACCCTGTCAAGCCCTGCGTCTTGCTGACATGTCCTGCCCTCCTGCGATTAGGAGCACCAATCTGGGTATGCCTACCCCCAAAAGGCCAAGAGTTTGTGCTTCCAGGAGCTGCTCAACTTCTATGTCGATTTGCTTCCAGAAAATTCAGCCACGGCTACCTCTTCACCCCCTGAAAAAACCCTGTCTGTTCAGGCTCGCCCCAGATACCGCCAGCCAGATGGAGGATAAAGAAGGCCTTCTGGAGACCGCCCTGCCTGCCCGTACTGTTCCGTCACCTTTCACCAAGCTGCTCTTTGGAAGCAGTGATGCATCTGGGCTGGGGACACGGGCTTCCTGCATCTACCTCAGGCCTGGGGCCCTGGTGGCATTGCCATGTTAACTCAGCGTGGCCTCCAGGGTGATCTGACGGAGCATAACCTTTAGAAGCATCTGCAGCAAGCCATCTGGCATTGATTTTTCAGCTACACCCTCTGAGAATTCACCAGCGCTGCCAAGTCATAGTAATTCTTTTCTGGACACAGCAGCTGCGAAAGTGGGTCACCTTGCATTTCTATAGCATTTCCGTGGCCTGGAGACAGCACGGCAAAAGGGAACCTACTTTAAAGTTAGCGATTGGGGTTTTTGTGATCTGCTGGAGCGATGCTGGGAAGACGAAGTGTCCAAGAGGACGTTTACATAATAAAGTCTGTTTTGCAGATAGTCTTGACTATTTTGAGGCTACCCAGCCTAAATACCTATAGAAAGTGGAACAGGAGAGTTCCTTGGACGTCTAGGGCTTGTCCCCACATACAGGAGGGGAAGAATAGGACGACTCGAAGAAGCCATGCCCATTGCTAACTAGTGCCCTCCAGCTAGAAGGGACAGGGCACGATATGTGCCAGGACTTGGATTTGGGGTCTTCGGAGCTCCTCTGCTAAGGGTCACAAGGATACTGAACACAGAGGCCTCTGCTCATGAAGTCATCGTGATGGTTTCACGAAGGTCCTTCGCCTCTAGTGAGCAGCTCAGCATCCAACGTCACTGAGCACGTGGTCCAGTTGCACTACGAACCCTCGCTCCCTCCCTTTGGTGCCCTTCAGTGGCGATGGAAACACGCAGATCCCGTGTGCCCACCGCGATCTGCCCACGGTGAAGCCACAGGCCTTGTCAGCTGCAGAGATGGTCCTGCTCGGGCCTGGAGAGGGTTGGTGTGGCCTGGTAGCCTCATCTCAGGCCCAGGTGCAAGATCAGGAGGTGGCTCTGTCTGGTGGAGAACTCCACATGTGAGCGGTTCTCTAAGGTGCACCGCGCGTGGGACAGGCACAATGACGGGGATGGGGCGTGTTGCTCAGGAAGCTGTCACGAATGTGCTGTGCTCATCTGAATGCCCTTGAACTTGTTCTCTTCCCATCTCTGCATCCCTCACGAGCTCACCCCCACCCGTGGCTCCAGCATCATGAAATCAGGGATAGAGCCCAATCTTCAGTTCTGATCTCTCTTTCTCTGATGATCCTGTATCCCACTGCCTGGTGAGAATCTCCCGAGGATGCTCTGAGGACACCTCCCCTTCCAAAGCCTGCTCTCGCACGTGAGCTTCACCCCTCGGCTAAGGCCCTCAGACACCCAGACACCAAGTTGGAACCCTGGGCTCTGCTCCAGATGCCCGCTCTTCCCTCCTTCATCCACGTGATCACACAATTAACAGTTAGAGCCAACGGTCCCACAGCACTCACTACAGGCCAGGTGCTGTCCTAAACTTTATGTCTATTAGCTCGTATAACCCCCACAACAACCCTGCAAGAGGGGCACTATTATCATTCCCATTTTGCAGATGAGGAAACTGAGACACAGACACTTCCCCAGAGGCCGCCATCGAAGCGGCAGAACCAGAATTCAAACCCCGGTGGTCTGTTTCTAGGTGTTATCACTTCTCTGCTGCCTCACCAAGCCTGGTTCCTGGGGATCTCTGTGAGATCTCCACACTCTCCTCTCCTGCACCTCTCACCATGGCAACAGCCTCCCCACTGCCCCAGTCTCCCGGATTCAACGCGTCTCTGCATCCGGAATGGCATCAGCATCACTGAAATGCAAGTGGGATTGTTCTGCCACCCACCCGCGTAACGTCCTCCGGAGCTCCCAGCTACTACAGGAGGCATCCAGCTTGTTCACCAGGCCTGGAAGCTTCCACGTCTGGCCTCTACTGAGCTCCTGGCCTTCGTGCCACACGTCCCAGCATGTCCTTATGCTCTAGCCTGGCGGAGCTCCCGGGCATGGTAGCCCTGCTCACAGTTTCTGTCCCAGGACGCCCACCTGTGCTTCTCTCATCTGCCCAGTGAGTATCTACATCTCCTTCCAGCCTCAGCTTAGAAGCCACCTCCTCTAGAGAGCCTCACCTGTCCTTCCCAGGTGGAGTCACCGGTTTCCAGCCCAGCAGACACATTTTTCCTCTCCTACACCATAATCGAGTATTCATTCACCTTTCTCCTTGGAAACTGTGACCTCCATCCCATCCCCCGAGGGAGTTCCAATCACGGCTCATTCCTCTTTGTACCTCAATGGCTGACACTCATTAGGCCCTCAGCGAAGGTGTGTTGACTGACTAAATGATCAAAGCAAGTGCCTGACTTGGAAAACATCCCCACACACACAGAAGGGAAAAGTGAGCAGCCGCATCTGGCTGGATCCCACCTCTTCTCATTGCCTACCCTTCCCTGCCGTGGCCCTCCCAGGTCCCACTCACCGGCTGCCCGGGGCAGCGGTGGGCACGATGTCGTGGCTGGCACGGAGGGGCCGGGTCCTGGCCTTCATGCGGGCACGCTGCAGCAGGTGCTGGGCTTCCTCATGCCTGGGGCTCAGCACGGGCTCCGGCTTCGGACCAAAGGCCCTGCAGGGTGGCACACAGGCCAGGGCGGGAGGGGGAGGGATTAGAAGAAAATAACACGGATTAGGAGGGCTTTAACAGCGTCCAGCACCGGCTCTGCCGGAAAAAGCCCTGCACGGCCGCCTGCCTCCTCCGGCTCCCACGCAGAAGGTGCCCGGCCTGGCGCCGCGGTCTGGGAAATGGTCCTGAGAGGCTCTGGACAGGGGCTGGGGGCTGGCCTGGCCTTGGACATCTGCTCAGGGACCAGAGGCAGAGACCCCAGAAGGATCTAGAAAAGGGTAGGGGAGTCTCCAGATTATTCTATTGTTCCTTCCCTGGGCAGACAGTGGGAGTTATCTGGGAGGAGGAGGGAGGAAGGGGCCTGGGGTTGTCGGGCTGGGCCTGTGCCCAGACAGATGGCCTTTACACGCGTCACCTCGCTCCTTCTGTCTCTGCACCCACACACGGCACCACCCCGAGCTCCCGCCGCAACACAAGGAACCGGGCGCCCTGTCCCTCGCAGATCTGGCCCTTTGGGGGAATGGCATTTTTATAAACCCTGGTATTTTCTTGCCTTAGTCCCAATCCAAACGCGTCAGGCATCAGCTCAGAGCTCACAGGCTCAGGGCTGAGAGAAATTAAGCTGGACCCAAACCAAGCCGGCAAAAGGCTCCATTTTCATAGTAATAAAGGTCCTCCACCAGCCCTCACCACCCACCAGATGTGCTGCCTCCCTGGTCAGTCCAGAGCTGCAGAAAATGACAGCAGCCCTTTTTCAAAGCTGTCTCCCAGACGGTGACACACAGCCCGCACCGGGTTACAGGGTTACAGCACCAACAGCAGCCCACAGCCTCCCGCGGATGAGCTGGAGTTCTCCACGGAGTCCGCTCTCCCCAGCCAGGCTGGCCAGGGCAGGTGTTCTCTGCGTTTGACAGATGAGCGTGTCCAGAGCAGAGAGGAGGGCTGGCGCTTCGCTCAAGGTCGAACATCAATCGTGAGCAGAGCAGACAGCCAGCCCCGCACCCTCCGTCCTCTCCCCGCCTTGGGACCCAGGGCAGGCTGAGGACGTTTGTGGCTGGGGCGGACACATTCAGCATCCCCAGTGGCTGCCCCCGTCCTCCCTGTCATACATGCGGGGCTGTCCCCTGCAGGGAGCGTCTGCAGAGAGAACTCGGGCAGGCAGAGGCTCGGCTGGGCTGGATCTCAGAACTGTGGCCCACCCGACCCACCCCCTATGCCACATGGAGAAAGGGGACTCGTCCTGGCAGGGCCGGGTAGTTTCCTGGATGACAGAGATGTGAGTGGACCCTGGCACAACTCTTCTCCAGGGAGAAGGCCTCCTCGGGGCATCCTTGGACGAGCTCCAGGCAGGCTATGATTTTTTCTCCCTTCTCTTTTTCTTCTCATTATTTGCATCTAACCCTGCTCTGGGGCCACCACGGCGGGCAGGGAGACTGCTAGAAGAAAGACACCATCTGTGCCTGTGAACCCCGGCAGGGCTCAGGCACAGCTCTGGAACAAGGAGGGCTTCACTGGAGCGACGTGAAAGCGGATCTCCAGGCCCGCTGCCCCGCGAAGCCTCCTTTGGCAGGAGAGGCCCCCTCTGCACAGCCTCCCGAGCAGGCAGCTCCTCCAAGGCGGCTGAGAGCAGCTGTGCTCCCTGGGGCTCCTGCTCCGACAGCAGAGATAATGAGGTTACCAGCCCGGAGAGGCGCCCCTGCAGCCGCGGGCCTCTGGCTCCCAGCCCACACGCTCGGAGCCTTCCGGTGACAGCTGTGGTTCCACGGCTGTCGGAGGGCATTTGTCACAAGGCCTGGTGGGCAGGCGGGAGGGCCCCCAGGCAGCTGGCCAGATGCTGCCGGGATCGGCCTTGCCCCCAGGTTTTTAAGCCATTTTCCAGCTTTGCTGTTTCCTTTCTGCTCCCTCCACTTGGAGCTGTTACTATTTTTTTCATCAGCTGCCTTGCTTCGGTTCCTGGCAGACAAAGCTGGTTTCTCCCCTGATTAGAAAAGCAGGGCTTTTTAGGCGCCCGGAGGCATCCATGCAGTAACACGCTGAGCAGGGAGGAGTGGCAGTCACCTTCACAGATTGCAGCCAAGGTCAGCTAAGCAGGCGACTCCTCCCCATTGTGCGCCCTGGGAAGGGAGGCCCCAAACAGCCCTGTGGGGGGAAGGTGGTCTTTGTCCGGGAGGCAGGGGGGCAGGCACGTGCAGTGCTGCGGGTGCTGAGCCTGTCCCAGGCTAACTGCCCACCTCCCACTACCACATGGCCCTGGTCCACCCAAGGGGCACCCAACCCCTCCAGGGTGACATGTTCAGACTCTCCCATCTGAGGGAGATTTCCCAGTCTAATCCGACCCTGGCCTCTGTCAATGGTACGCAGCCCTGGAACCAACCCCTTCCCATCAAGGACTGTAAGTCACAATCCCACCTCTCACGGCTGCTCTGGAAATTTCCTGGAAGGGTTGGGGCAGTCAGTGCATAGCCAGGCAAAGACAATTCCCACTCAAGGATACACAGGTTTTTTTCTTTTTGCCACTATCTTAAAATCCTGCACTCCTGAGGCTCATTAGCTCAGTGGGCAGGGCACAGGAATAAAGTGGCTGGGTGCTTTTCCTCCTCGGGCCTCAGTTTCCCCATCTGTGAACAGCGGGAGTTGGAGAGGGGAGAGGAGTCAGTCACATTGCTACCCTGTGCGTCCGGATCTGTGGCCACTTAGTCTGCCGCAAGTGAGGGGTACAGGATTTCGAAGTCCTCCCCTTGTGGAGTTCACATCACAGATGTCTGGCCCTCAGGGAGAAGCAGCCCCTGCACAGAGCTAACCACTGGGGAAAACTAGAGCTCCCTTCCCTCTGCCCCGCCAACGGCCAGCATCCTAAACTGCTTCACGAGGACAAAGGGCAGCGTATATGGTCCCCAGGTTCCTGGTGGAGGGACAGGCTTAGCTGTGACTTCACCGCCCCCACTGCCGGGCAGGTCAGGAGAACCACCATTTCTCTCCTAGCCAGGGAGGTCAAGGGGACAGAGTGGCCTTTTTCTCCAGCCATCGTAATCCTGGATTAAAATAATAAGCTCCAGCAAGCCTACTTTTAACCCTTTCATCTCAGGTACACAAATCAGGGAAATGACTCAGGCTATAAAGAGATCTGGCATTTCCCAGACTCCAAGATGCAGCCAGTAGGGAGAAAATATACAGTGCACAGAACAAACACGAACCTTTTTGCTTGGCATTTGTTCCATTTTGTATATTTGAAAGCTTTCTGATGACCAAAGATGAGCTCTCTTACTGTCATCGTGTGTACGCTGTCCTGAGTGAGGGGAGGAGGGAAAGGTTTGCCTAGAACTGATTCTGGCCCACGGGCCCACGAGGACAGGGACTTTGTCTTGGACTCACTGTCACGCTTGGTGGCACAGGCCCTTCTTCCCAGGTCTGCAGGACACCGGCAGGACGAAGCCTGGAGTGGTGGTTAAGAGTGTGGTTCAAGGTTCTAATCCCTGGACTGCCACCTCCCCGCTGTGTTACCCTGGCACGTGACTTCGGGGTTCAGCCTCAGTTTCCTTATGTGCTACATAAGGGCTCAGTTAAGATAAGTGAGACTGATTCCCTCAAAAGAGCTTAGCACAGAGCTGGGCACTCGGTAAGATTCCATAAATGTTAGCATTTGTTATCATCATTACTTTTATTATAAGCAGTATTGTTTTGTTAAATTACTCTCTTATCTCCTTGCTAAACAAAAAAATGCAATCTCTGAACATGTACTAAAATCACCTGCCAAAGAGATCCCCTTGCTGTCTGCCAGGGGAAGGCACGTTGGCAAGTAACAAACTCCCCTGTAGCTAAAGGGGAGTTGGTGGTTTGGGCCTGGACTTACAAAAGCCTTTGCCAGGGCTCCGTAGAAAAGGTGGTTTCCATAGAACAGGGAACGGGAGGAGGCTGTTTGGCAGCAGAGAGAAGCTGATTCCTAAACAGGCCCTTCCCTGCACAGAGAAGGAAGAGTCCTTAAGAACAGCTGCTGGTAGGATCCACCCCATTTAACGCCTTCAAAAGGACCTGGGTGGAGGTCGGGGGCAATTCCTTAAGAAGTTGGCTTTTTTGGGGGAAAGCAGAGCAGCTCTGTCCCTGCCTTGACGCAGACTCCCTGCTGAGCCACGCAGGGAGGCTATGGCCTGGCCTCAGTGTGGGGACCCAGGTGGCCACAAAGAAGCAGGGGTCTGAGACACCCCAAGATGGGAGGTCAGCGACCTGCTCAACTCTGGAGGGCAGGGAGGAGGGCTTCGTTTTCTTGAATTCCCAGCTCCCCACCAGATGAATGGCCTTGGGTAAATTAACTGGGCCCATGATGAGATTTCCACGTGTGCTGTGTGCGGCCATGACGTGTATGGGATAACAGATCGGAAGGTTCCAGGCAGCACTTGCTTTGCGGTAGGGCTTCAGGGTTCACGTCCTTCTCCACCCAGGGTTAAGAAGAGACGCTGGGAGCATGTGAAGTATTTGCAAACACTGTGGAGTGGTTAAATTTAATTATATATTTTTTTTGCTGTAAAGTTTTGGTAGGGTCGGGAGTGGTGATGGGGTCTTCCTTTGTGCCTGTGAATCTGGGTCGGTGGGGCAGGATGGGGCTGGGGGAGGCAGAGTGAGCCGCACAGGCAGGGGCTCAGCCGCTCCCAGGTACCCCTCCTGCCCTGGGGCGTCCTCGGGGACCTCCAAGGCCCTGGGAGTCCTGGGCGGTGCGTCGCCACCCTTTGCTGAGCCCTCGCGCATGCTCTTCCCTGCGCGCCTCTGCCAGACGTTGCCCAAATGCCTGCTGTGCGCACACACGGGACAGGCGCTGGGCCTGGACACAGGAACAAAACAGTTCTTGCCTCAGAGGAGCTCAAGGAGGAGACACACGCCAGTAACAGCTACGGCTGCAGCCAGCGTAGGCAAAGGGCGGTGAGAACAAAAACGGGCAATTCTACCTGAAATTACACAGATACACACCGTGCTTGGCTCACAGGGGAGCCCCTGTGATATTGTGATAATAAATTGTGATAATAATTGTGATAATAAATGCGCATTTGGTCTCCACCCCTGGTTCCTGGCACACTGCTCCTAAAACCCGTAGAATCTCAGGAGTAATAAGGGTGCCTTTTGCATGTTAATAAGATGACGGGTGGCTGGGGTCCCCTAGGTAGCTTCAGGATGGGGGCTGGTCACCTGGAAGGATTAGAGGGTTGGAACTTTCAGCCCCACCTCCCAACCTCTGGGGAGGGGAGCCAGGCTGAGGCCAATGATGTAATCAATCCTGCCTACGTACTGAAGCCTCCATGAACACCCAGAAGGATGGGTTCAGGGAGCTTCTGGATAGCCAAATTCACGGAGGTTCCTGGAGGGCGGTGCTCCCGGAGAGGGCCTGGAAGCTCACGCCCTTTCCCCCATGCCTGCCCTGTAAGTCCCTTCCACCTGGCTGCTCACCTGGATGCTCTGTAATATTCTTTACAATAAATGGGTAAATATAAATAAAGTGTTTCCCTGAGTTCTGTGAGCCCTCCTAGCAAATTCATAGAACCCAAGGAGGGAAGAGTAGGAACCCTGAGTCAGAGCTGGGGGGCCGGAAGTACAGGTCACAACGTGGGGCGTGCGATTGGCATCCGAAGCTGGGACAGTCTTGCGGGACTGGTCCTCACTCAGCCTGTGGGATCTGATGCTATCTCCAGGTAGACGGTGCCAGGACTAGACTGAATTAGAGGGGTGTCTGCTGGAGAAGTGCTTGGTGTGTGGGGAAAATCTCTACACATTTTGGTGGCCAGAGGTGAAGTGTTCTGCGCTGTATTAAGTGTGTTGAGTAGGAAAAGCACTTTGGTTTTTTCCTGTCTCAGTTTCCAAAAGAGCTAGTTGAGATATTAACTTTCAAAAGCCTGAGATTTTCTCACAGCTGTGGGCCTGACCCCTTGAGGCAGAGGCAGGGCCTTGGAAATTCTTTAGGGCTGTTTGCTTTAGACTCTACGAACTGCCTGAGGGGAGGCAGTTTTGACCCCCTGCAATCCCAACAGAGACCTGAAAACTGGGACCCACCAACATCTGACCTGTGCAGTCTGGCCTGGGGCTGCTTCTCTTCTCGTGAGCTTGCACCCGTCTTCCTGCAGGGCGTGTACCCCAGGACTGGGCTGCTTGATCTATAAGTGGGCACGATTCCAACGCAGGGATGAGGGGGAAATAAACAACCTAGGAAATCCTCTGAGCTTCTTTCATCACTATAGCGCAAATAAAAACAAAACCCTAGAGACCTTCTCCTCTCCCTTCTTCCCACAGCGACTAATAATTAAAGTCCCTGCAGACACATGTCAGGATCTGGGCCCCCCCAGCTCACACACACAGAGGTCCTGATTTGAACCAGAGCGGGCCTGGCATTGCCTCTGTAAGGACAGGGCCTCAGGGCCACCTGGCGTCTGCAGCAGCCTGGCACGGGGCTTCCTGCACCCAAGGCCTTTGCTGTGGAGTCTGCAGCCGGTTCCACTGGCTGCTGCTCCTCGGCTTTCACACACTTTTGGCTCCTGCCGGGTTAATCTGATCTTGGACTTCCCAGCCTCCAGAACTGTGAGCAGTACATTTCTGCAGCGTATAAGCCACCCGTCTGTGGTATGTTGTTATAGCAGCCTGAGCAGACTAAAGACAAGCTCTGTCCACATTTTCTAGAGTGCAGGTCAGCTAAGTGGAGTTTATGCAGGGAGCAGCCAGATGATGGAGAAGCCACAGTGCTGACCTCTGCCCTGGGCAGAAACCAGAGACATCGCGGAGGCTGACATCACTGTGCAGCTGTGCGAGGGGAGGGGGGCTCCAGGACCCGCTCCAGGGCCTCTTAGCCTCTGTGCCAGGAGCCCAGTAAAGACCGAGGCCGAGGCCAACCCTGCGTAGGTGCCAGCAGCAGTTCAGGCCGCAGATGGCCCCACCCCGACCCCCAGTGTACTGTTCCCACGCTGCCCGGCACAGGACACTGCCCATGAAGGACAGGCACCCCACTTCCCCCACCTTGCCCTGGAGGGTCCAGCTTCCCCGAACACTGGTGGAGGGGCTGGAGCACAGGCTGTGGGCAACATGGTGAGGCTGGAGGTGAAACCCTTGACATGACTCCAGCACATTCTCTCGACTGGGAAAGGAACTGAGCAAAGGCTTTGCACTCCTGTACGTTTCCCCAAGAATTCCACTTTAAAGATAAAGAGACAGAAGCCTGGGCAGGGAACTGACTCCTGGGGACACAGAGGTCAGTGGCAATGCTCTCTGCAGGCCCTGGGCGCCCCAGCGGTTCTGCTCAGGTTGCAGCAGCCACCAGCCCGGGGCGCTGGACCTCTCCACAGGCTCTCAGAAGATGGTGTCCACCGTCCGCCGGTGCAGGGGTCTCCTACGCCCTGACGCTGAGGACGTGGGGGGCCCATGGTGAGGAGGGAGGGAGAGAAAACGTGGATTCTGCACTCGTACCTGTTCTGCTCTGAGTCCTGCAGGGAGCCGCCTGAGTCCCCGTCCACGTCCCCCGCTGGTCGCTCTAGGACCCAGAACAGAAGCAGAAGTCAGGGCAGAGCCGGAAACACAGTCTCAGCTGCCACTTGATGAACGTCCGGGAGAAAGGTTTCCCCAGGAGCAATTTGCACCCCAGACAAATCCGCCACCTTGCCCGTGTCCCAGCCTGTCACCGGGACTGATGGTGCAGGCGGCCATGGGCCTGAGAGGACCAAACGCATCTGCTCGGGCGTGCGGGGGTGGATGAGCTATGAGTTTTAGAACGAGAAGGAAGGAAGGGAAAAGAAGGTGGTCCCCTTGGTCTGCACGCTTGCACGTGCCCGTGGTGCTGCCAGCTAGCTCAGCCCAGCCGACACGACCCTGGACCTCTCTGCAGGGCGGGGTTCCTGTCTGCTTGTCAAACCAAGAGGGCAATGCGGTTCACTGGGGACTGAGGGGATGTCACTGAGGGGAGAAGCAAAGGCCACTCTGGAAAGGGCTACAAGCTCATGGAGCACAGAGGGCGGCTCCCACTGGTCGGGAGGGTCAGGGGCTCGTCAGCAGACGGGGCGGCCTGCGAGGTGGAAAAGAATCTACGTCAAAGCCAAGAATAAAAGGACATCCTGGTGATTTTGGCGACAGGCAACTGTGCGCTCCCTCCTTGTGTGCCCCACCTCTCCGCGGGCGCCCCCTTCCCCTTTCTCTCCGCCGGACCCTCCTGCTGCCCCGCACCCAGCACAGAGCGAGGCCCACCTGCTGCAGCTCTGCCCCAGGACGGAGTCCGGGCTGGGGCTCCCACCTGGGAGGGGCTCCGCCGAGAAACGCTCAGCATCTCCCGCAGCAGCAGGCGGCTCCTCTCCACCCGCTCAGACAGGGACAGGGCTCTGCCTCCAGCGCCGACAGCCCCCAGCTCTCCAGCTCTCCAGAGACCGCCCAGCAGGGCTGTCCTGGGGACAAAGTCCTCCTCAGAGGTCAGGGATGTGCCGTCCAGGTCTCCCCCTGCGACCAAACAATCTCGAAGCGGGTAGGAGCTTCCTTTCTGCAGGCTGGGAACGTGGATGAGTCTGTGACCAGGCCCAGGATCCCCAGGCCGGCCTGGAGTAACTCCGTGGACGGGGCTTTCTGGCAAAGAGCCAGGCCCCGGCAGCAGACCCCTCTCGTGACCCGGGCATGTCCACGTTGCTTCTGGAGGCCCGTTCCAGCACTCACACCCAGGGGCGGGTGGCCTGGGAGGCCTGAGGCCCCCAGTCCTCGCGGGTTCCTCCTCATTGACACTGCTGTTCAGCTGCCCGGCAGTCAGGCTCTGAGCAGGAGGGACCACCGCAGCACCTGGCAGGAAAGCCCCCTCTGATGGAGTGCTGGCTTCACCTGCTGTGGCTTGTCCGCGTTTGGGTTTCTTGGGGGATGACCGTTCATGGGAAGAGGGGCAGGGGCTAGCGCCCTGTTTGCCTGCTGTCATCTTCTCCTTCAAAGCCCTCACCTTGGACTCCAGCACAGAGGGGCCTTGGCGCTGTGCCCCTCCTGCCCTGGGAGGCTGGGGGGCCATCGGGCTGGGTGTTCTGTCTTCCCGAGGGCAAGGCCAGGGCGGCAGGAAGTGTGCATTATCCGGTTGTGGCTCAGGACCACTTCTCTCCACAGCTGAGGTCACCTCGGTGGGGCTGGCTGTTCTGCTCCCTGTCTTGGGCACTCTGGAGGAGAAAACAGACAGAGCTCCTGAGACCCAGCACTGGGCCAGCTCCCACAGCCTCCTGGGTCCCTAAAGTGCCTTGGCGTTGAACCCTATCCAGATGAGAGTGGCCTGGAGACAGAGCACGGGAGGCCCTCGAGACGCTGTGAAAGCACCATGAAAAGTACAAATCCTTGGACAGTGTGAACGTTATTGAATTTTTATTTCCAAGTCTGAGTAGTGCTCTAGTTTTTCTACCTCTGTTTTATAGATGGGCAAAATGAAGCTTCGAACAACATGTAATCCTATGCCAAATGTGAACCAGAGTGAAAACCAGGGCAATTTCCCAATTCCTGGCCTCTTGCTTTGTTGAAGGGTGGTCTCAGCAGAGGATGGCAACATCTGCTAAAAGGCAACAAGTTCTTTGCTTCCCCAGAGGAGCTAATGTGGATGGTGGATCTCAGGAAGATACCACACAGGATCTGACCCTCCAGTGGAAGATGCAGCATCCCAACCTCACCCCTGAGCCCAGGGCACAAGCCACAGGGACCACAGGTGGGGCTGTGCTCAAAGGAACACCATGATCTGTCACTAACTCCTATCAGGCATCCGCTCTGTGCCAGGCAGGACTGCCAGTACAATAATCCTGACACAGCTCTGCCAGAATGGTATTATCACACTTTTACAGATGGAGAAACTGAGTCACAGAGAGATTACATCATACAGGCTAAAGGAAAGCCAGTTTGGAATCCGAAGCTTCTCATTCCAAATCCAGAGCTCTCTCAAAACATTTGTAGGCGAGAGTGTTCAGTCGGCAGAGGTTGGGGACTTGCCAGCACTGCCCAGCTCCTTGGTGGCACTGCTGGTGTTAATGGCTTCCCAGGGGTGAAGTGAGCAGGGAATTTCATTCACTGAGGTGTTGAGTGCACACATACATGCCACAGTCTCTGAATATCTATTCCACTCTCTGAGAAAATGCTACTTAATATCATACATCTAGATGTGTCCCACTTGAAGTAAACTTCGTGCATAAAAATCCGTATGTGCATAAACTACAAATTAGGGGTTAATTACTCACTTCGTACATTGACCAAGGATTCTCAAATGGCAAGTCCCTCTGCAGTCGTTTATTACTGTTCAATTTACACACAACGTTTCAGGAATGCACATATTTTATAAAGCAAAATACACATATAATGCAGAATGTCGCATCACTTTTAAACCAGTGAAGTGTAAGGATTATCTGCAGGAGGACAGAAATCATTTGCTCTACCCATTAATCTAAAACGTACCAAGTTGAGCTTTGCAGCCCTGCCGCCCCTTCTTCCTCTCTTCTAGGTCCAAGGCAGGAAACGGGGGATTAGAACGCAATGGGAGCAATACCAGTTATAGTAAAAGAACTTTTTGACGGGGAAGCTCTGCAACAGCATCCCAGAGACGATCCATCTCAAGAGACCTTAAAGCATGAGACCCTCCCGTGGGGTTCTCTGGGCACAGTCTCTCGGGAAGATCGTTCAACTTGGAGCCGTCTGGCTCTGTGACCTAAGTACTGACATATTTGCGCTGACTCTGAGAAGCTGAAACGAGAGGGACGTGAAGGGCGGGCCTCCCCACGACCCTTGCAGCGCTGCGACGGCGGGAGGCCCGGTCCCCCCTCCGCGGCCCGCCGCCCCCGCCCGGCTGCCGGCGCCTCGCCTCCTCCATACTCACTGAGGGCCGCCGCCCGCAGGTTTGGCCGCCGCCGCCATCCCCTCCATCCCTCGGAGAGTCGAGGCCCTCCGCTAGCCCTGTCCCTCCCAGGCCCGCTTCAGGGTTCAGGGAGGGATGTGCAGCCCCGAACGCAGGCCGGAGAGAGTGCGGCCCGCAGGCCTCGCCCCTCGGGGCGCGGCCGACCCCGGGTCCGGGCAGGGCCGAGGCTGGGCCGGCTCCGGGCTCTGCGGGCCGCCCCGGGCCCGGCTGGGTCCGGCCGAGCAGCCGCCCCGCGGGCCGCACTCCCTCCCGGCGCGAGGAGAAGCGGGGGAGGGCGCCGGCAGGGAGGGAAGTGGCATCGGCTGCTGGTTCAAGGCTTTGCCACCAAGGGGAAAGAGGCCGAGCCCGGCGCCTTCCCGCCGGGAAGGGAGAGCGGGAGCAGGGAGCGCAGAGGAGGGGCGGCGGAAGGGGCTGGAGGAGCCGGGACCTGGGCCTCCCCACCCCCAGCCGTCCGGCCCCGCGCCCCGGCTGCAGCCCGCCGGCCGGACGCCGGAGCCGGGCGGAGCCGCCTCTCCCGGCCCGGAGCTGGTGCCTCCCGGACGTCAGGAGCGCGGGGGAAACCGAGGGGCGGCTCCGAGTTTGGGGACCGGGGGGCCGCCGGCCGGGCCTCGCGCGGTGCCTCGGGCGCTGCGAGCGCGGGGACCAGGGCCGCCTTCCCAGCGCCCGACGGAGCCCCTTTCCCGGCGGGAACCGAGCGCGAAGGCGGAGGCAGCTGGGGCGCCGGGTAGGGGCGGCCGGGGGCGCGTGGGGGGACCGGGCTCGGCGCGAGCAGGAGCGGAGCAGGCGCCACGTTCTCGCCGAGCTCCGCGCGGCTGCTCGGAACGCTGAGCCCAGGGCTCGGCTCTCGCGGAAGCCGAGGAATGGCCTTTGGACAACTTTCCGGAGGAGTCGGCCGCCCTCTCCGTGGGGCCGTCCCCATCGCCCCAGGGCGCCGTTTCCTCCAAGGTCAAGGTCATCGGTTTCCGCTTTCCAGAGGCGCAAGGGTAGCCCCGAGCGGACGTGGGTCTGCCAAGGTGCCCGCCGCCTTGGGTAGGGACCAGCTGTCAGGGTCCTGGGGACTCCTGAGCAGACCTTGTCACACTTTCCCAGACCTGGGAGGAAGTAGCAACAAAAGCCTTTCCCTGCAGCTGTGGCCCAAACCGACAGTTTTCCTTCTCTTTCCACCCAGAGGGAGGTGACAGAGCCTCACCTATTTCCAAGCCTATTGTTCCGCAAAAGACCGAAGCGAAGACAGCACCCAGGAGATCCTGGAAAGAG